>CM059046.1:28796277-29002635 GCA_030279155.1 Forsythia viridissima | reverse complement strand
TTAGGATTTATTGTATTTATTTTCATCAAAGTCAACTTAGCTTTATAGTGTCAAGACACTAAAAATAGAGGGACATATCACTTGGGCCAAAGAGGCATCAACTGCTGATTTTCTGTATGCTGCGACTAGACCGCATCCAAGTTAATATGTAAAAGCTGCGGTTAATCGTGGTATGCTTACTGCAGTTGACCGCGGCAGATGATTATTATTATTATTATTATTATTTTGCATTATGTACAGTAATTTTCGCAATATATTTTGAATAATATTTCTATCAGCAATTGATTCTTTGGCTCTTTATCGAATTTTAAGTTAGATATTTTGTCTCGTATTTGGATAGCTTTTGACCTAGTTTTTGATTTAGGATTAGACAAGTTATTTGTAATTTGGTCCTTACAATTTGTTGATGTAAACTCTTCGTTTTGACATACGAATTGTTATAATAAAAAATGAAGTTTAGAAAACTGAAATTTGGATAATCAGTTATCCAGTATTCAATGTGTTGATTGATTGTAGTTGATTAGGAATGAAGCTATCTTACAAAATATCACCTGATAAGACAAATTTCAAAATAATGGATGATGCTACATGTCTTATTCATTGCTTAATATTTGGGGCATTTGTCAAATCAATTAACCATAATTCAATCACACATTTCCAACTTTACCATATAAAATTTAACCTGCTCCATTAAAAAGGAAATCAAAAGACAAGTGGATCCATTCACAATTGCCATCCCTTTCCCAGACAATAATGCTATTTAGAGTCTATATAGCAATTATATAGTATTAATTAATATGTTGTTTTGAATATAATGTAAAATTTAATATCACATAATTGCCATATAGACTCATTATGGTAGTCGCTCGCTACGAAAACGCAAAGTAAAAATGAACATAAAAGAGAAAAATATAAATTAAATGTGATTCAACAAACCATCGACAATCACGGATGAAGGAAGTTCACTTGACTAATTACACTATCAAATGCAAGAATTTCCTCCCCCTCTCAAGTTCTCAGTATACAAATTAAAACCATGAACATACACCGCACATGCGTGCGTACCGTTTTTTCTAGTCTCTCCCACCTCAATTTTCTTTATCTATTTATTCTTTGGCATTTTTCTCTACTTCACGATAGTCTCTCTGTGTTTTCTACCATCAACGTGACATTTGTTCCCATCTTCCGTTGATCTTGATTGATCTAATGGTCCCCAAATGATGGTGAGTTTTCCATGATTCTTTCATTATCACTTTGAGTTGGCTTCTGGCCTTCTACGCCCAAAAAGTACCCAATTGTTTCACTGTCAAGTCTCTATTGCATGCCAAGTCTCATAACTTTGAACTTTACTTGAACCCTAGTCCAAGCCCCCATTTTATATTTCATAAATTGGGTCAAACCCAACATTTATTTTCACAATTAATAAAACAGAGTAAATTTAAGTGATTTTTCTAACTGGTTTGGTCGAAATTTTTGTTCTTGACCCAAGATTGAAAGTATTAATCATTAGTAGTGTCAAATGTATCATTCTCGTTATTCGGCCTTCTTTCATGTAAAAAACTGAAGTTTTTAATATTACGAGAATTAAGAAATAATAACACAAAAATTTACGTGCTTCGACAATAGTCTACGTGTACGGGAGAAGGACAAGGGGACAAAATCTTATTAACTCTCAATGAAAATTACAATCACATCTTAGAGCATCTCAAATGCATTTCGTTTATTCTAGTCTACATGGTATGTAAAAATAGACGAACTTCCATTTCATGTGGCACTATGTTTATTGAATAGATGGTCAAATTATAATTCATCTCCAATGAATTCCATCTAAAACTAATATTACCGCTTATGTGGCATTAATTTTTTTTAAAAAAATTGACAATTCTTCAATTTTTATTTCTTTTGTCTGACTTTTTTTTTAATAAAATACTGAGTCACTCCTTAAATTTAGACGGACTTCTAAACGGAATTTATTTTTTGGTGTGCTACATCAGATAGACGGAGTCATTGTCATCATGCATTGGATATTATTTTTTTATTACTCCGTCTATCCATGTTTATATGGCACGTCTAAAAAGTAATAGATGGAGTACATCAGAGATGCTCTTAAATAATAATTTTTAATTTGACTGACTATTCAATAAATGTAGTACCACATGAACTAAAAGTCAGTCTATTTTACTTAGTACGTAGACTTCAATAGACGAAGTACATTTAAGATGCTTTTATATATAAAGCTAAAGAATAATAGAAAAAGATATCTCTTAATATCTCATAATAAGACAGATGTCTTCAAATGTCTATCTTTCAATAGAAAAATACGTCTTTCAACATCAGCTTTCTCCAATACAAGATTTACACGATTCAACCATATAATTCTCATGTAAAATGGTAGAGAAATAGACTCAAAAAAATATTAAGTCAAAATATTAAGAGAAGCTATTTTTTGTCAATTTCTCTATGTTTAGGCATTTTTATATATATGGCACCTTTTTCTTTTTTTCTTTTTTTTATGTAGTATTGAGTTACATCATGAGTAAGGAAATTTCTTCCACAATAATACTAAAAATAAAGGCTAAAAAAGACAATTGGGTCTGGGTAGCCCTTTTAGCTCAACTTCTACACTCATTTTGTCTGATTAAATGCTTTCTACTTAATTGATTTACATTCGTCCAATCAAAGCTAAAATGGACACAAAAGTAACAATAATGAAAAGAAGCATGGAATTCTGTGAAGTAATTATAATAGAAATTTACAAAATACACCTTAAATGTAGGATGTATTTATATTTTGCATATTTTTAATTTAGAAATTTACGTCTAACTTCTAATTTAAAAAAAAAAAAGTAAATTACAGTTAGTGTCTCCAATCTCACATTTAATTTAGTCAAAATGCTTGGCTCGACAAAAAGTTAATTTATGAAAATGATAGGGTGTCATATATTTATTTTCAATTACAATATCTTTTTTTGTTTATATATTTATCATTGTAAAATTGTAAATAAATTCAATAAAATGTAAATTTCCAAACCATGACATGCAAACTGTGAATACACCTTAAATATAGAGTGCATTTTATATATTTTCCAATAATTAATTAGCATATACTTTTCACTTAATTCATTTTACTAACTTAATCTTTCGTAATTGGCGATAATTACATTGAAAAATAATTTAAAGAATATTTTCAGACATTGAATGATATATACATCTATCGATGTAAGGACCTCTACAATAAAGGACCTAACTTAAAATACTTCACAATAAATCATATTTCCATTTCCATTTCCATTCCCTGCAAATCTGTTCTTCATCCCCCAAATCCTAACTTCTTCCCTATTTGCCTTCAAATTTTTGTACTTAATTGGAAGTTCTACTCATCAAATAAAAAAGAAAAAGAAAGAAAAATTTGAATTGGGTCTCTCTCTCTCTCTCTCTCTCTCTCTCTCTCTCTCTCTCTCTCTCTCTCTCTCTCAGACTGCTTCTATTCGTTGTAAAATATTCTCAATTTAACTTAGTTGGAGGTGATAGTCTTTAGATCAAACTTGGTCTTGAGCTTAACAATCAAGCCTGTAATTTTTGTTCTTGATGTGAAATATCTTTTGCAGTTGTTTGAGTTCAAAATGGTAGCGAAGTATGTACTCTTTTCAATCGTGGGAACAGTTGCAATTACATATGTATGTGACAATTTAATTGCTGAGCGGAAGATTTTCGGAGGCAAGTACTTGCTAGCTTCTTTAAACCTAGTCTTTGGTTCTATGGTTTTATGGTTACAAACTTGCTGCCTTATCGGAGATGATAATGTTGTTAAAACAGATTGCAATTTGATCTGGTGAGGATTAATTGCGTATTCTAAGTAAATAGGGGAGAAATTAGGGTTTGGAAGATGAAGAATAGGTTTACGGGGAATGGAAATGGAATCGGGATGGAAATGGAAATCTGATTTATTGTGAAATATTTTCATCTAGGTTCTTATATTTTAGAGATATTCATTGAAGTCCAAATTTATTATAATTAGTGTGCAAAGTCTACATGGCAATAATTTTTGCCATGTGGATATTTACCAGTATCACGTCATCAACTTGAGTTGGAAATTTCATAGAGTGACCTCGGTGCACGCTTTGGTAAACTTCAGTGACCACCACTTAAACTTTGTTACTTCAACGACTGTTTTGTAATTTCAATGAAATTTAAGTGACGATTAGTGAAATTAACCCATTACGTTGCACATACATATCAAATTTGTAATAATTTTTTTGAAAGCAATATGTGTAATATTGAGTGCACAATTGGTGATTTATTTGGGAGACTTATATAATAGCAAGAGAAAATTGTTATTTCAAATAATTTTTTCACATTTAATTATTTAAAATAATTAAAAAGGGAAAAAAATAAGAAAAAAAATTTAAAAAGAAAAATATATATTTCATTTTCCCAAATCCACCCACCACGACCACCCTACTCCCAAACCTGCCACGGTGCCACCATTGCCGTCACCAACAGGGGTGGGTCACCCCTTGGTTTTTGACCAAATCCGCAGGGGAAAAAATCTCCTAGGTTGGTTGCCAAACCAAGGAGAAAATCACCCTTTGTTCACGAAATCTGGGGCTCGATTTGCACCCCATATGGACTCAACAAACCTAATTAATGCTTGGTGCATTATTTTCCTTTCATGAATGGTGCTTTTTACTATAGAGTGGTGGGTAGATTGGGGAAGAGTGAAGATGACATATTTTTCTTTTTTTTTTAACTAGGTTCTTTATTTTTTTGTTTTTTGTTTCTTATTTTTTAAATTGTTTTAAATAATTAATTATAAAAAGACTATTTTGCTCTTATTAAAAATTGGTCAAATTAAATACTTGGCTTTTAGTCAACTGACAGTCATTTGGACGAAAACCTTCCTAAATACTTATTAAATGGTTTCGAACGTACATGCTAAGATTAGAGGGTTTGGGAGGTGGCAACACATTTTTGAAAAGTTTAAGACCTCTGCTCTACATTTTCCTAATATTAAAGAAGACAAATGAATTAAAATATCATTATTGTAATAGTATTACGCATAAGATGTATCTTTATGACATACTAGTGTTGTACCCGAGCGATGCATGAGAGGTGTAATCACAAAAAATAATTTTGATAGTTATCTATGAAAGTTAATTAGTTATAATAAAATCAAACAATAAATATTAATTATTATTAAATCCATGCATACGCTGACCAAAACGAAGATATGATTAATTAATTAATCAAATTAAATTAATTAGGTATTTAAAATATAGATAATTAAATTTAAAACGCATTGAAAAATTAATTTTGCAATGATAACAAAATTTTGAAAATATGAATTTTGACGTATTTTTCTTTCACTTTGCATTGATTGTCTTCCATAATAATTGAAAATGCAATATCTTAAATGTGATCTCTTAAATCTTAATTACTCCCCCCGTCCCACAAAGATAGACTCACTTTTTTTTTCACACAGATTAAGAAAACTCATTTAATGTAATTGAAATTATAAAAATTTCACACAATTCTCCCATTATACTCCTATTTAAGTTAAATAGAAATAAAAAAGATATATATATATATATAGAGAGAGAGAGAGAGAGTGTGTGTGTGTGTGTTACACGGAAAAAAAAAAACATTAATGAAGGTTTAGAGAGAGAATTACATTGGAAAGAAGAAAAAAGTAAATGAAAGTTTAGAGAGATATATATTTTGGTTGATAACAATGTAAATTAAATAGGGGTATATTAAGAAAAATAAAAATTTAATATATCCTGTATAAAGTAAGTAGCCTATAATTTGGGACAGATAAATAAGGAAAAAATGTCTATCTTTGTGGGACGGAGGGAGTAGTATTTAAAAACCCATGTATATTTTGACCAAAATGAAGATAAGATAAATTAAATTAATTAAATATTTAAAATATAGATAATTAAATTAAAACGCATTGGATAATTAATTTTTACAATAATAACAAAACTTTAAAAATATAGATTTGGACTTATTTTTTCTTTTAATGTGCATTGATTGTTTTCCATCTATTTCTTTTCTTCTCCCCAAGTCTTCTTGCTTTAAGAAATGAAAGACTTCACTGCTAACGGATAGGACACTTGCATTCTTGCTACCCTACAAACGGTCATGTCTTCATTCTTCATTTTTGACTTTTTGTTAGGAATGAGGGCCTTCATTTTTAGAATAGCGTATAGAGTGAGTGAAATACATCGCTCGCATTTGAACTAAAAGTCTAGATTGAGCTTTGAGATTGGACGCCCAATTGTGTAAAAAGACTTACCCTAGCTAGTCACCTTTGTGATCCCACTCCAGAGTCCAACTCTGGCCGGAAAGCACCCTTCATCCACTTTCTTTTATCGTGTGCTCAAAAACCGATTTATGAGGCTCTTTCTTATTCTCCCACCCAATATCATGAGAAACAAATCACATGTTACTCTAACGTTAGAAAATGAAAGAAGATTTTCATATTTGGTTTTAATTTAGACGTACTTCTCTTTTTCATTTTGGGTGTAGAACTGTCCATAAAAAATATTACAAACGTTAACTTTATCTGAAGTGTAAGTGATTCAATCGCACCTCCCATCGGAACTACTTTGTTACATGTACGTTTTTCTTCAGTTATATTTAATTATATCGTAATAGGTCGTGAGTGCTAAGTTAAAACTCCTAATTCGATTTATTGTTTATGTGAAGACCGAAGATATTCATGTGTATGTAGGGTTTTATGTCTAGTCAGCAATTGTACTATTCATATATTTATTTGTAACTTACGAATATAACGCACCATTTAATATGTCTGCAACAATATTATTAATTGAGAATATTATTTTTGCCCAATGATGATTAAGTAATGTCTTATGTTACAACGAATAATTGGGTTGACTTAGCATTAATTAAGACGTGATTAAATAATGGTATGTAGCTTTAATGATAGAATGTAGCAACTAGCATGGGATTATTTGTTTAATTTTGATTCAATAATGAGTAGTCAGCAATACTTGCACCTCAAGGAATTGTTTGGATAATATCATATTTTCCCGAAATTTTCGGCCAGAAACAAAAAATTAAAAAACGAGTCTATTTTTTTTTTTTTTACGTAACAAAATTTATTCAATAGCATCAGACGTAATAATATATAATTAAACAAATTTCTATTTCATTATCTTAATTGAACATTTTTTTTGTTTTAATTTACAATAAGAAATTTTAAAAAATAAAGAGAGAGGGAGAGAGCGGTGGTCATGGGGATGCCCCACCCCGCAAATTGGCGGGGTCTAGGGCGGGGCACCCGTAATGTCTAAGGCGGGCCATCCCGAATGGGACTTGTTATAAGCACTCTCGGAAAGAGTCATCAAGTTTCCTATAAAGAACAAAAGTGGATAATTAATACTAATTTTTAAAATAAATTACACTCTCAGTCCCCATTCTTCTAACTTTATAACAATATTATCGTCATTCAATTTTATTCGTAGATATCGTTCACATTATTTTATTAATTCGCACATATGATCCCCAAATATATTTTTTTTTGACAATTTTACCCTTAACTTAAATAAATTAAAATAGTAAAAAATAGAAACCTTAATGAAAAAATTGTAGTTGAGGTCTCTAACTTTTTCAAAAGTACAAATAAATCTAAGACTTTTATTTTATTTTTTACAGAATTTTCCTTAAATTATAAAAAAAAAATGTGTTATCAAGTCCCAAACCTTTTAACCTAGCACCTACGTCCCTCAGTATATGTGCGTCAAAAAAACCTCTAAAGTCTAAATGGATTTCGTCCAGACGATTAGCCGACATTGAATCCTCTATTCTTTCTCTCTGGACGAGTGAGACCAGATTCATCTAGGTTGGCTACTTATTTGGATTTGTTTTCTGCTTTGCTTTGGTCGGGAGGTACCCTATGCCCCTGGTTTTTTAAGTGCTCAACCAAAAAGGGATACAAATCTCGTGCATTTATGATGAAGATAATGAGCTTCAAGAGAATGATTCGGAGTTCTTACAGAGTGGAACCATGCAGTACCAGACACGAGACAGGCCTTCCAAAGAACAAGGCCTTTTTTCGAATAAGCCAATTCAAAATGTTCGTTAGTTAACAAAAAGTTAAACCCGTAACTTAAATATGATCAATTAAGGATAAAATAATATTTTCACATTTTATTATTTAAAATAATTAAAAAAAAAATCTTATTCTTTCCTACACCATCCTATTGGATAAATGCCCCCTAGTTTCGTGCAAAACCAAAGAGTTCTCCCTGTGCCTTTGAAGCATCAGGAGAAAAGCTATTTCAATTCATCTCGATTGAGGGCAGCCATAAGTCTTCTTCAGAGGCGAGTTGGAATGCAGCCGCTTATTAGCACATATTTTAGATTGGTTAAATTATAATTTCAACTAATCAAGTTGATCAAATATATTTCTTATCTACATATTTCATAGGATCTACAAATTCCAACTTATTTTTTATCCACACATTCAACAACAACTTATAATTTCAGCACTTAAAAATAATTTCATCACTACCAAACATGCGCTTAGGTAAAAACTGAGGCGGATTTAATTGCCCATTGGGTAAAAACTGCTTATTAGTCTTCAGTAAATTTAATTGTCCGTTAGGCAAAAACTGAGGCGGATTCATTGCATTCTGTGCCAAAATTGAACCCAATGCTTGTGATGAATTATTCTCAGAGAAATGCTACTTGTACATAAAGTTTCTACATATTCTTTTACATATAACCATTATATCGCGAGAAAATATTAATACCAAAATATCATGATATTTTGAATCAAAAATTAAAAATTACAAAGTTCCATTTAACCTATTTCAACCTCAGTTTTTGTCCGTCATTCTTCTCCACCGGTGACATTTCTCAACCACTGGCGAGAGTGAGGTTTTTGGACATGGAGTCATTTGGCGTAACTTTACAGGACGAATTTCACCAACCTTAGGAGACCTACAAGCCATGGCACAAGAGCAAATGATAAATTAATATCTCTTAAATGGGAAGTACTATACTATGAAGAAAACTTGGTTGTCAATTTGAAAAATCAACCTCAGTTGTTCAACAAGACTATTTCCCTCTATAGATCTATTTGGAAACAGCTTTTATGGAGAGATTCCAGCAAAATTGACAAATTTGCACGACCTGGTGGTTTTGAGTTTATTAAGAAATCAAATCAGTAGCCAAATCCCAGAAAGCATTTCGAGCCTTGTGCCGTCAGAGGTGGTAGTGGTGAGGTTGAATTGGGATATTTTCAGGGAAGTGGTGGAGAATGCGGGGCAGTGGGGGTGGTAGAGCATGTAGAAGGCTGCGGCAGCAGATGAAGCGGCACCGACATATATTGTGGCAGTGGTGGTCAGTAGGGTTGGACGATAGAAGTGATGCATGGGTTATAAATATGGGTTTTGGTTGCTGCTGGGTTGGTTGTAGCTGCGGCCGCCGTGGGGTTTGCGGTGGCCCCGTTTGGCTTGATTGATGGGTAAACTTTATCTTTGGAGTTCGACGGAGATTCCTCGGTGGAGATTTGGAGTTCACCGGAATTGCAAATGGGACTCCACGCTGCCAAATGAATCTCTCCAAATTTGGGAATTGAAAAACAAGGGTATAATAGTCATTTAACAAATATGCCAACTCAGCATCTGTAAAAAATTCTATAGAAATTTTGTGTACAAGTAGCATTTCTCTTATTCTTACTATTCATTTGATTAAGCGCAATAAAATTCAAGTTATTGGCACTTGTAGGAAAGGGAAAAGCTGATTAGGCGCAAAACCCATATTTAGGTTAGCAAATGGCAATGGAAGAAGATGAATTTTTTATTTTTTATTTTTATTTTTTTGTCTTTTGTCTTTTTTTTTAATTTTTTTAATAATATAATGTAAAGAGACTATTTTGTAGTTTTTGAAAAAGTTGGAGATCCTATCTGCAATTTTTCATTAATTTTTTCTACTTTTTACTATTTTAATTTATTTAAGCTAAATGCAAAATCGTCAAAAAAAACTATTTAGAGATGATCTGTGCGAATTAATGAAATGATGAAAACGATATCATCGAATAAAATTAAATAGGGACGATATTGTTATAAAGTTAAAAGAATGGAGACTATGAGTGTAATCTATCCTAATTTTTATTGTATTTTTGCTTCGGATTTTAAACCAATCTTAACGCGAAAGAGAAAATATCAAAATACCATTACTTATTACTTATACGATCAGGTCAAATTTGGGAATTTCTATTGTTATTTAATTAAATTAAATTTTGATGCTATCAAAAATTGTACCTAAGATGACTTATAGTTGGCTTGATGTTCGAGCTGAGTCTAATCACGAATAGTGATCCCAATACATGAAACAAAGGCTTTGACGTGTGACATTGTTGCTATCTTGATGCTTAATTTAGCAGATGTAGAGAGAGAAATTTAAGCGAAGACTTTAAACTAAATATAATGTGAGAGAGGTAACGTAACTTGAATAATAATGCAAATGCACTTATATATATAAGAGGAAATTACACATACGGCTCACACTTGTAAATATAATTTTTAAATTATAATATGTATGTTTTTATTTGAAAAATACTGTGTAATTATTTTATATTTTATTTATAAATTTAAACAAACTCAAAATCCTATCATCTTCAAAAACTAAAAAGGCTTCAAAAATCGAAAAACATTCCTAATAATATCTTCTTTCCAACACTTCCTTTCCGAGTCAATAAGATCACTTACTGTTGCATTTGAGTCCAATTGCGAAATAGGGCAAATCATCCTAAACGATCATGGAACTGGTACTAAACTATAATAAAATACCCCAACATTATTAACTCTCATCATTCTTCACACGCCTCTGGCCACGGCCGCCGCCACCGCCGCCGTCGCCGCCGCCACCACCATCGAAGAATCTACTCAAACCATCATAACAAATTCAATCGCTACAGACCATCGAGAGGCACTCAACCCAAATCCACTACCATCATTGTGATCTATCACCGTCATAAGGCCCACTACCGAATTTGGATCTGGATTTGGATTTGGTATCGTGATCGCGACCCACAACCATCGGCGAAGATGATTCGTGAGATTGGATTTTTGGTGGTTTAGATATGATTTTTACACTTGCAGCTTCAGATTTGTTTGTTTGTTTGTTTGTTTTTTTTTTTTTTTGCAGTTTCAGGTATGATTTATTTTTGCTTTATGAGAATATGGTTTTTGTTGTGGTGGTGGTAGAAATAGGCGGCGGCAGTTTCGGCCGAGTTTTGTGGCTAAGAATCTGGTGGTAGCAATGAGTGTGTAACATAGTTTGTCACACATGATTATAACTGTTACACTATGTGTAACGGCAGTGTTGACGGTGGTGGTAGCGGCAGTGGCAATAACACTGCTCGTGTAATATAGTTCTTCGCACATGTTAGAGCATCTCCAATGCATTCATGGATTGCTATTTAGATGTCACGAATGTTGAAAAAAACTTGATCAAATTTGATCTCCAATACATTCTATGGATTGCTATCTAAGTATATTTTATTTTATTAAAATAAAAAAAAATTATATTTAAATATGCATAAAAAATTTAAATCTACATAAAAAATTTAAATTTTGCTGAATCAGTATGTCAATTGAGCTTTTGAATTTAGACGAAATTTTTGACATTGTCTATTTTTTTTTTCTGCCACATCAGCTTAACATAATGCTTGACAACTTTACATTAAAGATGAATTTTTATAGATATTGTCAATTTTTCTCACGTGGTTGAATTTTTTTTTTTTTTACAATCCACGGTTGTATTGAAGATGCTCTTATAAGTGTTACACTTTGTGTAAAACAGTTTGTGTAATGGTAATATTGACGATGGTAGTAGGGGCGACAACGTAACATGATTTTTTAAAATTGTTACATAAGTGTAACAAAAAAATATATAATTTTGTTACAAAAGAATCAAATATTGGTATTAAAAAAATGAAATAGTATTTTGATAAAAAAAAGTTGGAAAGTATTTTGATAATTAGTTTATTTATAAAAAATTTCCTATAAATAATGGTTTGTAGTTTAGGCCCAAAGAGATTGAGACTGTTTTGAGGTATGACCAGCTCAAGGGCCTAGGAAGCCGTGTTTGAATATAAGTCAATCTCCAAACAAACATCTTAATTACATATGGTCTACACCTTTAATAGATAAGGATTACAACCAATAAGAATAAAAGTTAACTAGCACTAGATAATTATATAGAGTTGACTAGTCTTCAGTTCATATCTATGATCAAGAGGATTACTTAAGTTGTGGGGATAGTTGTCATCGGGTCGGTAGATGGTGGCCTCAAATAGTGGTCGGTTGTAACATATTTTGAATGTACACACGAGAAGGTTGAACTTTTGAATCACGAAGTTGGGTCTCATATGTATTTAGGGCCGATGTATATTTATGGAGTGACCTGAGAGTCCTCAGACATTGAGGTAGGTCGAGTTGGGAGTTTTAACTTCTTGATTGATCATATTCCATCCATTAATGTGAAGAAGCTAACCTGGGGAAATATATTTTTTGTTGGCATCCCTTCAATTAAATAGTACTAATATCTAGGAATTTTTCATTTATTTTGAAATGTTTCGCCATTGAAGATACTCGATTGTATTTCTCCTAAAACTAGAAGGACCAAACCGATATAGCTACTGGATCTATCAAATAGAGTGGCAAATTCAGTAATAATCCAATTGATAGGGGGCAAATAAAGCAAGCAAATCGTTTATAGCAAACCCACGGCTTTTTGCGGCCGGTCACCATTGATATCAAATTAATCCTTTTCTCAGACACCATTAAACTCCTCGTAGCCTCCGCTCACCCTACTCCACCCCCCCCCCCCCCCCTTTTCTCTCTCACACACACGCACACGCACACGCACACGCACACGCACTAAATCTTCCATTTACACACACACATATATATAGTTTATAGTATATAGTATATACACGCGTATACGCATATATTCATTACCACCAACGCCTCAATCCATTTGAAGAAACCAAGGAAGAAAGATAAATTGCAGGGGAAAAAAACATACAACACACTCTGCCGGTGAAAGTTTCAGAGATATTGAATCTGTTTTGTGAATTTGGGGGATTTGGTTTTATATATGTAATGCGTCAGAAAAAATCCGAAGTTCAGATCGGAACAGAAAGCAGTGGCATCTCTTCCGATTTCAACCCCACACCACTGCCCCCTTCTTCCCTTACCCAAAAACACCCTCATATTTTCCAAAATTTTCATCCAACTACCCACTACCCCTCATATTCTTCATCTTCTGTGAATAATAATACCCTTCAGATCCTCATCAATGATGAAAATCGACAGCAGGGTCAAAATGATCGGTTTGCCCTCAAACCCTCCCCTTTGAAGAGACCCTATGTTCCACAATTTTCAAGTTCGCTTACCAAGACTCCAACTTTATCAAACGCCCTTCACAGATATGGGTTTTCTGGACCAAACCCGCCTTCAAAATTCAATCTTCTTTACACAAGGTCTCAGAAATTCTTGACCCACTTCCACCACCATGTTCGTTACCTACGCCGTCGCATGCGCCTCCACCTCCGCCTCATACTCCTCCTCAGTCTCCCTTTCTTTTACTTCCTGGTCTCCCATCCTTCCAGCTCCTTTATTCTTGATTTCCTATCCGCCTTTGCCTTCTCTGCTGCGCTCTTGTTTTCTCTCAATTTGGCCATTCCAAGACTTCCCACAATATGGTTGTGCCTTGCCAGATCGTTGCCAGTTAAAATTCGTGCAAAAAAACACGTGAGCTGGCCACATTTACCAGTATTTTGGTCAATTGGTTCTTCTCACAAGGCGGATAAGAAGGCAATTTCGGGGTCTTATATACAGGCATACAGCAATGGGGATGTGTACGAAGGCGAGTATCACAAGGGAAAGTGTAGTGGGAGTGGGGTGTATTACTACTACATGAGTGGGAGATATGAAGGGGATTGGGTGGATGGTAAGTATGATGGATATGGAGTTGAGACATGGGCGAGGGGCAGCCGGTATAGAGGGCAGTACAGACAGGGGCTTAGGCATGGTTTTGGGGTTTACAGGTTTTATACAGGAGATGTCTATGCTGGGGAGTGGTCTAGTGGGCAGAGCCATGGGTGTGGTATTCATACTTGCGAGGATGGGAGCCGTTATGTGGGGGAATTTAAGTGGGGTGTTAAACATGGCCTTGGGCACTACCATTTCAGGTAATTGTTATGATGTTTATTTGCATTCTGCCTATTGTCTAAGTGTTTCTTTTTGTTTATATGCTTTTTGCTCGCTGTCATTTGATGTTTAAATATATAAATGGTAGGTTTTATTTAAATAGTTCCCAAAACATTTCATGTCAATAAATCAAGTCTTCTGTTGGTCGTAAATTTCGAGTTTGTCATTACTGTACAATATTTTGGCATTAACCTGATGTTGAATGTATATGTGATATGTCGTGTCAAGTGTGTTTTGTTTAGACAAGATGTTGTTTATGATTGGGATCATGTGCACATTAGCTCTCATCCTTCTCTCGAGAAATTGTTGGAAAATTATTACTACCTTTTTCATTGTTAAGTTACGATCTACTAAGTTCTGTTTTGTTGTTTGATAATACCTGTTTCATCGTCCCTTTGTGTCACTTGAATTAATATTCCAGTATTTCAAATCCCTTATGTGCCCCCACCCATTCCAACCCCTTGGAGTCAAGCTTGCCGTTCTCCTATTAACCGTGCATTCACGTCGGAGTCTAATATTTTGTCATGTATTGTTATCTAAATAGTAAATGGTTTAGTAATAATGCTCGGCTGTAAATGGTATATCATCTTGCCAAAATGTGAAGATAAAGAGGATGGTAATGAAAAGATAGAACTTTAACACAAAATAAGAAGGAAGGTTTAGTGTTGATTCCGTTTGTCGTTCTATATTGGTGATATGAGTTACAAAGATTAATTAGGAACTAACTTTTTATTTGAAAGGTACATAGGAAGTAACTGTTACTCGAAAGGCAGTCATTGTCCTTTTTCCTTTATCTTACATACACAGATTTGTTGGTTCAGTTTGCCCCATTTTCCTTCACTTTGCTACAAATCAGACAAAGTATCCCATTGCTATTAAATCCCAGGTACACTGGAATGATTAATATGAAAGATCATATCCCCTAGATTTTTTATTTTCTTTCATTGGAAGTAGCATTTGGCTGACATTTGATGGAAGATTGCATAGGAAATATGTGATGGTATGTAATGTGTATATTTGTAAAGGTGATGATACAGGCACTATCATTTACCCAAAAATTATAAAATAAAAATAATTAGTAATAAACATGTTTCATCTGCAGGGGCCACAAAAAATTATACCCAAATTACAAAACTACAAAATTAATTAGTAAGAAACATGTTGCTTTTCATATGCAGTTGCCGCTAGGACTTTTTTGGTTTAATTCTATAGTGATTGAAACTGCTTGGTAATTTAAAATTTTACTCGATCTATTAATATGAATATGGGGGAAGGAATGTTACATGGTTTTACTTGACTGAATAATTCAAGTTTCATTTTACAAAGAATGCCTTTAATGCATGACTGACTTCATGAATTGTGGGAAGATGCTCTTAGCAATTGGCATTTTGTGTGAAAATTAACGAAGACCATTATCTGTTCCTTTTCTTTTTGTCAGTCCAGTCTTTTCAAACCAACACAAGTTAAAAAAGAAAAATAAAACCTTTATCGTTTATCTTTTAATTGGTAAATTATCAGTTTTCACCAGGGTACCATTTGGACAGCAACTAATTGACGTTGGAATTGATACTTTTCCTGCATTTCATTAGCAAGAAATTTTTGGTGGAGAACTTTCTCACATTGGAAATCTTCTGCATTTCTATTTGAGAAAAAAAAAAGGTTATAAATGCAGACCTACCTGATTCCCCTTTTCACTTTTCATTCAACAGACAGAAAGGTATATTAGTCTCGTTTTCCTTCACTTGATAAGTTTGGAAGGACATAAGCTATACATATGCATATGCTATGAAACATCTGCATCAGGTACTGAAAATATTAACTACCGTATGGAATAAAAATAATGTCTCAAGTTGCTGTGTGAGACTGAGAGTTAATAGACAGTGGCATCTTGATAACATTTGTACCTTCTTGTAAATTATATCACTATCCATAATTATCTAAATTAGAATATTGACTCTTTTGTATTGTCTACAGAAATGGGGACAGATATGCTGGAGAATATTTTGCTGATAAAATGCACGGATTTGGCGTCTATTTTTTCGCAAATGGCCACCGTTATGAGGGTGCTTGGCATGAGGGTAGAAGACAGGGACTTGGAATGTACACTTTCAGGAATGGGGAAACTCAATCTGGTCATTGGCAAAACGGGGTTCTTGATGTTCCTAGCACACAAAGCAGCTCACATCCTGTTTCTCCTGTTGCTGTCAACCATTCAAGAGTGCTTAATACTGTTCAGGTAATTTTATTGTTCAATATGGTTTGGTAATATTTATCTTCAAGGATTCCCATCTTATAAGGTGTAATGGTTGAAAATGGATAAAATTCTTGAAATGAGGAATATCTATCTCAAAAACATCAATTGCATGGCCAGCTTGTGTTTTTTATATAAATTTTTTTCTTGGTAAGCAAAGTGAATTTGATATGGCTTTTTCTATTTTTTTATATATAATTTGACTTAGTTTGATAATTATTAGTTTCCTAAATTCTCTATTAAGGGGACACGTTATCAATTTGGGGAATTTTGATTGTATCTTGAGCTTTTAGCTTAATTTAGTGAAGTGCTAATTTCTTTCCTGTGCATACCAATACTCTTTCCTCAACAATGGCATTTAGTAACAAGCTTGTTATCAATAAAATAGCAGCATCTGATCAATTAAACTAGGAAAAATTATTCATTATGATGTGGACCACATTTTCAATAAGTTCATTTGTTCTCTTTTTTGTTACCATTTCTGAACCGAACTCGATGCAGTCTTACCCCATTCTTATGTGGGCTTGCTACACAGATATTCCTTTTCACTCCACTCTACCAAGGATTGTCCAAAGCTAGACAAGGTCAAGTTCTTTTCAATTGCCTCCCTTCATATGATTTTAGTTAGACATTTTCTTCTAGGTTTACCAAAGTCAATTTCCCTAATTGACACAGAGAAAAACAAACTTAAAGCAGATTCTTGGTGCAGCCTGTACAGAATTTGGAATCTTTCTAGACTCTGGTGGTTCTCGTTATAGTCACAATCTTCTTGTACATAACCTCGATAACATTCGTATACTTAGTTTTAACTATTTTTTTTGTTTTAATTCTAAAACCCACCATGTACATCCTTACATACCCTTATTATATGATTCTTCTGAATAAGTGAAAACCATATGAAGATATTTCCTTACTTCCCTATATTGCTCCGTTGGTTTTAATACTTTCCATAATTGAATTTTCAAACTTAAATCCAATTTTATTTCTGAAACCATCAACTGTTAGTTGTTTTCTTTATCACTATCTCCTAAAATATTGTAGTAGGAATTATTTGCTTAATGCCACAATAATTTTCTCAATTCTTAGTATCTCTTAGTTTTATAAATGGGGTTTAATGTACTTTTCTTTCTTTCAATTCAACTTTTTTGTTGATATAATTTGTTAAATGGTTTTGTCAACTATAAGATATGCCTACTTCCTACAGGCGCTTTTCTAAATCTCAATGCGAAAACTCTCTGGTTCCAAAGCCTTACCAACTTCCAACTTTTTAGGGCTTTCTTCACTTCTGATACATTGATTACGGCAAAGAAAAAGTAATGTCTACTCTTCCTATTGATAGTAGCATTTTTCTATTCAAATACTTGTACCCTGCTTTTCATTCGATAATAATTCGAAATAGCATAGCTGCATTCTCTTAAATGTCCTTATATATTTCCAAAACTCGAAAGTCCTTGTCCTACTTAAAAAGTCTCGTGTTTTGTGCTCCTTGACCTTAGATAACTTATATAAGTTACAAGCCACGTCTTTGTCAAAGCATTTATAAAACTTGTCATATGTTTTCTTTTTCCTCTCTTTGACAGCTTTTTTGGCTTCCTTCTAATCCTGGTCTTTTGCCACATCTCATATGCTTCTCGAAAATTGTTACTCCGCCACTACATCTAAGCAGTTGGTCTTTCCTCTTTAGTGTATGTTTGGTAGAGTTTAAAAAAAGTTTCTTAGGAGATTTTGAAAAAAGTCGGTGAGGTGTGTGGTTGAAAAATTGATAAAAGTTGTGGGTACATAGAGTATGTGGTTGAGAATGAGTTTGGAAAAAAAATAGTTTTAAAAAAACTCTCCCAAACATGCTCTTAGTTTCTCCTAACATCTCCTTCTTTGGCTCTGTACAAAATAAGTCATGTGGTTCCACGCAGTGTTTGGTGTATCATCTGAGTCTCAAGTAGCTTCTCCAAACACCTCGCCCTTAAACAAGCTTAGCTCGTTATCCTCTAGGTCCAATGATTTTGTCTTACGATCCTTCATACTCTCTTTCACCCGTGATTGTTGCTTAAACGAAAAGCCAAAACCGAAATTTTATATTGGAGGTTAAACTCTCTCCTGAGATGACCTTGCAAGTTGTAGTCTTTATAAATTTATTTATTTATTCTCCTACTTGAAGGAATAAAATAAATAAATTTGTCTGCTCTCTAAAGTATTCAAGTGCTCATCCTCCCTTATTAGAAAGGTGTCGACTACAATTAGATCTTACGCCAAGGAAAGGTCTAGAATCAACACTGGCATCATTTTTATCTCTAAAACCAAATCCACCATGTACTATGTCAAAAGCCTGTGAACCTGTCCTATGCGTTCGTTGAAGTCTCCTATAAAAAATTTCTTGTCCATGGATATGCTCTGTACAAAACTACAAATTCCAAATTGCATCTCAAAGCCATCTCCATAGTGTTCTCTTTCACTCGTTTAGGAATTGTTTTTGAGTTTTTGGAATGGAATAACTGGCACAGTTCTTCATACAAGAAATAGTACATGAGTGTGCTTTATAATAACTGATGCATTATTTGATGCATATAATTTGGCTGTAATTTTTAAAATTTTATGAGTAATATATGTTTACATTTGCTTGTAAGTTGTTAAATTCTGTCAATTGAAACTGGTATCTTTGTTATTTTAATGACACTTGTGTAGATCCTCGCCAGTCACAGAACTTACTGATTTGATTGAAATCAAGGCAATTGCAAAATTGCACGATAAAGATTAAATATTAAACAAGATGATTGACTTGAAACTGGCTGTCTTAATAAAATGCAATATTGCTTTAAATAGGCTTTGTGATGAGTTTTTGTTTAATTATCAGGAAGCAAGACGAGCAGCAGAGAAAGCCTATGAGGTGACGAAGGTGGATGAGAGAGTGAACAGGGCAGTAACAGCAGCTAACAGAGCAGCTAATGCAGCTAGAGTAGCAGCGGTGAAGGCTGTGCAAAAGCAAATGCATAATTGAAGAGATGAGATTCGAATTTTCCTGTTATATAAGAATTTGCAACTAACTCAATTGTCGGTTCAAGAATAGACTACAGCACAGAAGATGGTTGCGGGAGGTTCAACTAGTAGTGATATTTCATCACTCACCTACGTGTCATACCTTTATTGTTGTGACATCTCTAAATTTACTTAGTTCCTCAAAATACAATTTAGTTTCTTGGTGGAAGCTGAATTTTAAAGCAGCTCATGATCTTTGCCGACACTATCAGCCGAGAGAGAGGGAGACAGAGAGAGAGAGAGTTCTCTCTGATGGCAATCTTGCTTGTTTTTTCATTTTGTTTTTGTAAAGTTGAGGTGGGTATAAAATGGAAGGCTGGTGCCCAGGGAAACCCCTAATCCATCCGGTCTTGTATGTGAATTAATAACTGCTGAGAAATGCAATAGAAATGTAATATTACCAAATATAGTTGTCTGCATTTTCTTTCTATTTGTTTGCCTGAGAATGTAGTCTACCATTGCGTCACAGTGAATCGATGTTGTAAGGGAAAGAACCAATCTGATTTTTTTCCATCTGAAGACAGGCATTATCCTGAGCTGGTTCGGGACATTGGCCAAACGATGCTCGACTCTGGCCGGCATGGTTCATCAATCTTTCTGGGCGAGGCCTTTATGAAATGTTGAATGTGCCGTGTTCACGAGACTATGCTTTAGACCTCTACACCAGCTTTCTATTGCGGTTTTTTTTTTTTTTTGGTGGTTGTGGGGGAGGGATTTGTATTTTTCATCCCCAATTTTTGCAAAATATAACAAATGTGCCCTTAATTTGTTTTATAACATAATTCATCTCCAACTTTTCAATTATGTAGCCAAATTCATCATTTTCTCGATTTTGATCATTAAATGATGGATTTGTTCTTTTCTTTAAATAAACAAACAAACAAAAAAAGCAATAAAACAACAAAAAATAAGATAAAATTGTAAAAAAATTCCTACTACTTTTTAAAAAATACAAATAAATTTCATCTAAAACAATCAAATATATAGAGAAATGTTTTCTTTTTCACTGCTTATATGACATGTTTCTATTGGCCAAGTGAAATTCATTTAATGTTACTACAATAGAAATTTGACAATAGAAACATGCCATGTAAGCAGTGGGGACAGTGGGGGAGGAAAACATTACTCCAAATTTGCCAATAGAAACATTACTCCATGCAAACTCACCCAATCAACCCACCTCTTGCTCCATACCCACTCGTGCCCAAACACCACTTCCGCATGCAATCTCTGCGGCAATAGCGACATCACTTCCATCTTAAAAAAATTAATAATTGATTGTATAAAAAGTTGATAGTAGGTTGGTTTGAACAAATCATCGCGTGATCGCAGAACTCAAATCACAATTGTCAAATTTTATCTTCATTTTTTTGTTTTGTTTTTTCTAAGGTGGTGCTAACATTGTTGACGTGATTGCATTTGTGGGGGTGATGTTTGGCTCGGGGTAGGGTAGGATAGGGTAGGGTGGATGTGGATGAAAAATATGAAGATTTTGCTTTTTCTAATTTTTGTGTTAATATGTATTAAATTATTTTAAATGAGATTTATCTGTATTTTTTGAAAAGTTATGGACCTTTTTATTATTTTATTTTATTTTTTGTTGTTTTATTTTTTTTAATTTAAACGAAAAGGGCAAATCCGTCATTTAATAGTCAAAATGGAGAAAATGATGAATTTTTGCCACATAATTAAAATGTTGAAGAGATTATGTTAAAAAATAAAGATTGAAAGTAAATTTGTTACAATTTACAAAAGTTGAGGATAAATAGAGCAAATTTCCCTTCTATTTTTGATCCATACACATATTATTTCTTTCTTGGTGGAGAATAAATTTGGCTTGTCCTTGTCCATTGCACCAATAAAGATACATTGATTTTTATGTATCTAAGTTTCATGCCTTGTGCCATTGCTTATTCCTTCCGTTGCATATAGCCATTAAGCAAAGCAGAGCTGGTTATGTAATTTTCGGAGTCTGAAAAGAATTCTATAAATTAAACTTTCAATAGATCTCCAAATTGTAGTATGCATTCAAAATCTACAACTATTTTACGAAATTAATTGTTAACTTTGGAAAAAAAAAAAAAAGAAGCAAACATGAGCCAAAAAAAATAAAAATAGACCCGTTTGATTTTGGATTATATTTGCACAATTTTTTTTTTTTTTTTGGGTCGACTTCGGTAATCACAAATATATATATTTTTTAATGTAAATGACCCCCTTCGATTTTGAGCCCGAGGCGGTTACCTCACTCGCCTCGGCCCAAAACCAGCCAAGTGCTAAGCAAAGCATTCGATAAATATCAGTATGTGCATGTTGCTGCCCTCTGCTTCCGATTGTCCTCGCTGACAATAAATAATTAATATTCATTTGTTTACCTTCCCATTGTAAGAACCTCTAAGGTGGTTTAATTGGGTTTAATTATATACACCTGAGGCTTACCTGAAACATTTCCCCAGTTTCTTGATGTACACTGTTTCCATATAGCAGAAGTTTACACGATTTTAATTTTAATTGACAATCGGCTATGGAGTACCAAGCAATTCCCGTCCATTAACTAGTAGTACCAAGTGCAATACGAAAAAGGTATGCAACCATAAAATGCACGGTGATTCCATAATAAAACACATTTCAAACAAGTACATAATTTGCCACTGATCCTACAAGTACGAGTTTAAAGTTACTTGATCCAAAGACGAAAGGATGTAAAAGGACTCCAAATAACACTAATAAAATTCACCTATCTAACTCTCAGTCTGCTCCCTCAGCCTACGGATGGTGCTCCTGACTGTCACGGCACTAGCAGTGCTGACAAAAGAAAAGAAAAGAAAAGAAAAGAAGCAAGTGTTAGGCTCATTGAAGGTGACTGCAAAATAAAAAGATAAGAAACAGTACTAAAAATAATTACTTCAGCGTGTAAGCACCACCGGCTTTGACTTTGCCACAATCTTTGCAGCCCCAAATGCCCACAGCCTTCCTTTTTACCGCATACTGCAAAATCAGTTCCGTTTAGATCACGTGCATACTACACCAAAGCACCCTAAACAAGTCATATTACACCCAAAAATGTAAAGTATATATACATACCTTCCCACAAAACTCACAGAAATACTTGCTGTGCTGACTAACTTCCATCTTCTTTATCTGCTTCCTCAAACTAGCACCATATCGGGTGCCTGACATGTTATAAGAAGCAACTTAAAAGACTGGCCAAAGTGACAGACAATAAAAAGATGGAACTCAACTGCAAATGAACTCCAAGATAGATTGATAAGACTACAACAGGCTAGACTTATTTCTCACTTCATCATAGTACAAACAAGAGTGAACTAAAGTTGGTTTTAGATATATTTTGAATTACATACAGACTACAGGCAAAATGTGTTTCTTTAAGCATATACATGAAACTACCTAGTTAAGCACAAAGAAGCATACATATCACCTTTTCCTCTCTACTCTAGCTCTGTATATACTTACACGATGCTACGTTTACAGAAGGATTACAAAAACAAGACAAGCAATATTGAATATAGAAATTATAGAACAAGACGACTATTACCGTATTTTCCAACGATGCCAACTTTCTTGGTTCTCTTGGCCTGCACAGATCAAAGAATTACAGGGAAAATGACCATCAGAACAATCCTTAATGCACATTATTACTAGCAACATATAGAACCCTTTTCTGTTATAAGCTCCAATAAACATGTCCATAGATCAGAATTCTCTGCCGTACATGCCTTCAAGGCTTTAACTGCCTAGCTACCGATGACTTGGGATCATATTTCCCAGAAATTAGAAGGAAACTGAACATACTGAAACCATTTTCTTTAAATAATTAATCAATTAGATGGGAAATATTAGAAACAGATGCAGGAACATTACTTATATATTTCTAAAGATCGTGTTATCTCAAATCTGTTCTGTATTAAAAATAAAAGAGGATAAACACGCAGAATAAAAGGATAACAATTTTCCTCTTTCTTTTGTGTGTCATTAATTCAAATTCACCAAACTATTTAAATATGAGCCCTGTATATTCATATACTGGTATGAGGATCAAACATTCGTAAACACTTGGTGCAAAAACGAAATTCCCATTTCACACACAATGTAAAAATAACAACAGTCTAAACACGGCAAAATCTAATTTGTCATATGTTTCAGAACACGTAGAATTTCGTGTGCGTGGGAGACGGTACCATTGCAGACGCGGTGAGGTGTAGATCGAGCCGCAAAAACCCTAGATCCCGCACTGCGAATGCTTCGAGCCTACTACTAATTTTATAAAAAGGAAATTGGCGCAAATGCTCCCTAACCTTTTCTGGAAATGGTCTTGATCTTTTTTTTTGTGCAGCAGTCCATAAACTATGTATTTTAATACGTAATTGGTCCTTATTTGATGAAAAAGACAAATATACATTATTTTTAAATAAAAAAATTTTCAATTGAATTCTTAACCTTTAGAAAAAGTACAAATAAGTCCGATACATTGATTAAATAATATATAATTTAGTATATTAAATATGTCATTATAGTCATGTCAATTAAATTTTTTATAAAATAAAAATGTAAAATTATTGTACTTTAAGTATATGTAATTGAAAAATTTAGATAAAAATTAAGTTAAATAAATAACAAAATGGAGTATATAATTTTATGACATTGAACCAATCTTATTATATTTTTTAACATAAAAATACTAACAAAAATTAGTTTACACATTATGTGCTATTTATTTTTGATCGATAAATTAAAATATGAATAATACAATTTGAGCTCTAATATTTGTAGTTAATAAACGAATAGTTCAATTAAATAAAAATATTTGAACATCAAGTTTGTGACAAAATTATTTTTCTTTTTATGTTGTAACGATAAAATTAAAGTTTGAATTTTAAATAATATGATTATTTAATAATAATAAAATAATTTTAATTAACACATTTGTTAATAATTATGAGCATAAATTTTAGCTATTTTATAATTGTTCATAAAATATACAAAATAATTTAGTATTTTATCAATTTGTAAGTTTCTTTAATTTTTTATAAAAAATAAAAGTATCGTACTCATTTGTACTTTTTACAAAGGTTAAAAATCCAATTAAAAATTTCTTTAATTAAAAATAAGGGCACGTTTGTTTTTTTAATCAAATAAAGACCAATTGCACACCAAATGGACTATTGAGCCAAAAAATAAATATTACAGACCATTTCCACACTGAGGACAAAGATAAAGGACCATTTGCACCAATTTCCCTTTGTAAAAAGGAAAACTTGTACTAGTTCCTAATATATTTTCTTAATAGCAAGATAATCCTTTTCCTTGCTTTTTAAAAAGAAGCAAACTGGTCCTCCTTGTATAGTGAGTTTTTAGTGATGAAAATTGTTGACCTCAAACATCGGTTGGACCAAGCTACTAAGTGCTAACACATCTTTTGCCACATCTTCATTTATTTATATCTTACCAGCACACTTTGGCACTATTAGCATGTAAAGACCTTCATCCTAATAATAAGTCTTGCGATTGTTTCTACTCTAACGATCAAATCAGTTAGCTGTCGAAAAAATAATTTGAGTGTAGGAAAGATAAATAAAGAGAGTTTTGATTATGGTTTGAATACTGCATATTTTTTCCAACAACCTCATGTAGTCTTTATACGAAAAATGAGTCAATCATATTTCACACATTTCTTATCATCTTGACATGTGTCACCCATTCATTGGCTTGGTAATTGTCATCAAACTAATTTTTGTTTGATGTGCTCGTTTTCTAATGGTATTATTACATGTGACAATGATCCCTCCCTTCATGTAGTAATGAAAATATTCAAGTGTTCTCTAGTCTTTTAAGGTAAACTGATGGTTTTCTTTACATGTGGCTCGTACACGATGTCCATGTTATTGACATGATCTATGTAGCTCTTGGACTCTTTCTTGACTGTAATAGAAACTCTGCAAATCACTTCATCACTTTACTTAGTCTACCTCTTGTAGTAGTTCGCCTCGAGTTTCGCCTTTGTTGTGAATACTTCATCACCTAGTCTATCAGTTTGCATATTTCCCATAAATGTTACTCACAGTGTTTTCTTCAGTCAGTCGACACATATTAGCTTCCATATCCAATAGTTTGCGTCAAAAAGGTCACCCTTCGGTGAACTCTAAAGTGGTGGACCTCTATGTCACCTGCTTGGATTGATATCACATTCTCTTTCCTTTTCACTCATACTTACCTCGATTTCACTTATATTAACGTTTTCATGTTTTGGGCTCTTTGCTCACTTTTCACTCGTATTTAATAATGTTTGATTCCCTCATTTAGCACCAATCTATTGACCTCAAATTCTTGTGGACTCAACTGTTAATAGACCTCTTCCTACTTTTTCGTCTACCTATATGTTACCTGCACAATTTTGACACCTTTAGCATGCAAGGGCATCCATTCTAATAATAGGTCCTGCAACCATTTGTACTCTAATGATCAAATCAGCTGTCAGAAAAAGATAATTCGAGTACGAAAAGGATAAATGAACAAAGTTCTAGTTATGGTTTAAACATTGCCTACGTTTTCCATCAAGCCACACAGAGCATTTATAGGGAAAATAAAGTCAATGATAATTCAGACCTTTCTTGTATATTTTTTTAGACATGTGTCGATCATTCATTGGGTTAGGTTACTATTATGAAACTGATTGTGTGTTTGATCGTGCTCCCTTTCTAACGATATTATTACACGTATCAATGATCCCTCCCATCATTCACATCTATCTTCTTTCACCTAGGCAGGGGTTTGCCAATTGGCGAACCACCTCCATTGGTCCTCATTTTCAGGTGGTGTTAGTGTGACTTTGCACACCCAACGAGGCACTTATGCAAAGATTGTTGGGCAATGACGGGGTTCAGGTGGATTGCGTGAAGCTCTAATGTGGTAGATGTGTATTACGTAGTTTTTACACGATGTCTACGTGAAGTGAGGTAATAACAAAAATTGTATAAATTTCTTTTATATGGTCACATGTTTATCACATGTTAGAGTTTTATGTAGTCAAGTTTTGTTTCTAAACTTCAAAGTGCCATTCAGAAATTTGAAATGAGAGTTACTAGACCAATTTAATCATTAATCGATTATTAAAATATTTGAAGAAAATCTTTTTATTAAAATTGTAAAAACGCGTTCCTTTCAACATGGTCCGTCAGCGACACTATTTAGCAGAACTAAACCAATCAAACATCGTTGTATCCGCATGGACCCAACTTTTCAACGACAACTCCAACGAAGATTCCACTTCTACCCCTCATACTTATTGATATTGTCTTACACGTCCTACTCTTCAACATTTCTTCTTCGCTGTCTCTCTCCCCGGGCTCTTCCCCCTCACCCTCGCCGATCAGAAGGAAAAATCCGATTTTACCCTCACAATTCCATTAAATTATCCATTCCACCACACCATGTTTATGCTAGTAAATTGCTCCAACTGCCGGACCCCATTACAGCTGCCACCGGGCGCTCGATCCATCCGTTGTGCAATCTGCCAAGCCGTCACCCAAATAGCTGACCCGCGAAACGCGCCACCTCCATCTCATTCTCACGCTACTCCGCCTCCTCCTGGTCCACCTGCTCCTCCTTCTCCTTATAGCCACGCGCCGCCGGGACCGCCGCCCAACGCCCACGGCCAGAAAAAAGCAGTGATCGTCGGCATATCGTACAGGTACTCCCGCCACGAACTCAAGGGATGCTTAAATGACGCCAAGTGCATGAAATATCTCTTGATCAACAAGTTTCAGTTTCCAGAATCTTCCATTATCATGCTCACTGGTAAATCGAAAGCATGTTACTTTATTTTTCGTTCTTCAATCTTTCTCTCGTTTACCTGTGTCTGACGTGTCTTTTGTTTCTGATCTCTGAACGACTTTGCGAAAATTGACGTAAAGTTGGAATATGCCTTGGTGTATGAAATTAAAAGACGCGGTAGTTTAGATTTGACCTTTCTATGTGGCTTTTGTTCCCTTTGATGTTCTCTTTTTGATTGGGTTGCGTTTTAAAGTAGCATCTCAATAAATAAAAGTGAAAATTGCAGTCTGAGCAATAGTTGGTTGTAGGCTTGAGGTATTGTAAGAAAAGATTTAGACTTGAGAGTCAAGGTAAATAGATCCCTTCAGGGCATCTGAGATTTGGTTCTTTTCGTTTCTTATTTTTTTGTCAAAAAAAACTGAAGGTTTATAGAAGCAATTCACCATTCTTGTTTTCTCCAGATCAATACCATCTCCCCCAACCACACACACGACAAAAAAAAAAGAATGAAGAAACAGAAGGGAAATAAAGGAAGAAGGAAAAAAAGAAAAAGAAACAGGGGCAAGGATACAATGTTAAGTTGCATTATGCCAATTGTTAGGGGAATAAGATAAGAATGAAGGGGTCATTCAAGAGTATGAAGGGCTTATACTTCTACAATTAGCAACAAACTGAGTTTATCATGCTTATCGATATTTAGTTCTATGGTTGCAACGTTTTTTTTTTTATCAAACTTAATAATAGCATTTTGCTGCACCTTCTGTATTATTTTTTTTGCTTTATTGTATTTCTGGTCAAAAGCATCCAGAGTTTCGTTTCATGGTCCAGATGATTTTGTTGATTCTAATTTGATCTCAATCTATCAACAAATAGTTCTGCAGACTACCCTCCATAAGAAATAAAAAATAATTCGTCATAGTTCTTGCATTTTGCACAGCATGCGGTATTTTACTACAACTGAAAGTGGCAGAAGAAGCAATGATAAGAAGAGTGAGATCTCAGGTTCTCTCATGAGAACTGTTCCCTTACTAGGTGGCTGAATAGTTGGACCCGGTAGGGAGTAAGGGTAGTGATTCGTGAAATTTTGTACCTTACCCTGTTATAATATTGAAATCAGAGCATACCCACATTTTCCATTTAATGGTTTCTAGCATTAAACTTTTATGAAGGACAGCACCAAGCTTCTATACATTCATTTAGCTTATATATGAGATGTTTGTCTTGTGTGTTTATGTGCGGGTAGATATTGGTGGGGGATTCAACATGAATCTGTCTGTTGTAATTAGATTTTTCATCATGATTCTCAACTATGGATGAATATGGTGATGTTGGATGGGTTGCCTAAGGACTAAGGAGTGTGCTATCTATCTCTGTGATTTGGTTGTAAACGAAAGGGTTCATGGTGGTTAATCGTTATCCCTCCTGGGGAAAATCATTTATTGCTTTTCTCGCTATGATGATGGTTATCACCTCCTCCAGAGAGGCAGGAGATGTCCTAGCAAGGGGACTCAAACTTGTCTCACTGTCAGTTGTGTGATTCAGTCCCTCTGATAGCGTGACAGGCACATGGGTTTTTTTTTGGGTCCGTTTCTGTGATTAATAAATGAAACTGTTTCTTGACTGCAAAATTAGGCAACACGCACGATAAAAGTGATTATTATCTTTATTACTTGAACGGTGCTGAACATTTGACAAAATAGACTTGCTTTATATCAATGTTACTGTTGGTACTCAACTCGTGTACTCCTGATTAAGTTACTAAATACAACGGTGTATCAGATTATGCTTTAGGGGGTTGAAAAAAGTTTTCTGGTGATTTTCCAGCCTCGTGATGAGCAAGTTGCAAAAGCTCTTTCATGTTTTGATATACTTCTCAAAACTTCGACCTCTCTTTCTTATAAAAGTATGTAGTTGACATCTTCTTTTTGTTGTTTTCAAATTGCAGAAGCAGAAACAGACCCCTATAAAATTCCAAACAAGCAAAACATGCGGATGGCATTATATTGGCTTGTACAAGGATGTCAACCAGGAGACTCCCTGGTGTTTCACTATTCTGGTCATGGTTCGCGACAGAGGAACTACAATGGAGACGAAGTTGATGGATATGATGAAACCCTATGTCCCCTGGACTTCGAGACACAGGGTATGATTGTCGATGACGAAATTAATGCATCTATTGTCAGACCTCTACCTCACGGTGTTAAGCTTCATGCAATAATAGATGCCTGCCATAGTGGAACTGTTCTGGATTTACCATTTCTTTGCAGGATGGACAGGTAGGCTTGAAACTCTTCATTGATGGTATAAAGTTGAACATATTGTAATCTCTGCCTTATTGAAAATGGTTAATTGTTTGTAGAATGAATGTCTTTGTTGTCTGGGTACCGTAAGCTAACACGGACATTTTAAAGATTTGAAGAATGGAGGGTTCATAGCGTCCTTTTCATACCTTTAGACATCATCTGCAAAAGCATTGAGAAAAAGTATTTGATAACTGTTAGCATCCCATTAGTGCGTATATTTCAGCTGATCATATTTCCTGAAATACTTCATTTCTTTTATCATTTAACATTTTGCACTTCATTTCCATACTACATGTAGCTATCACGCGTCTTTAATACCCATTACACCTCTTAATTAGAGGCCCCAAAGACTGTTTGATTGTTCTAGAAAAAAATATAATTTTCCTGCAATGCAAGAATTTCACTTTCATGTGTCTGTGTTTGTTTCTTGGTGAAGGGTATTTATTAGCTATTCTTTTTATTCCAATATTTGATGCTATTTGAAGGGAACCCAGTGTGCAGATATATGTTTCCTACATAACATTGAAGCTACAATCACAAGTGGGTTTGCCACCTTAGTCATCTAATTAGAAAAAAAGATAGCAATGTAAGCGAGAACATCGTGAGTTAGAATCCACACCTAGTCTCCAAATACCTAACCTTAAAACTGCCACGTTTGTCACGGCATACTAGGGTAGCCATTTTGTTTTTCCATTCTGCTAGTAATTAGGATGTTGTTAATATATTTATACTTTTTAAGTTCTGTAGATAAAATGCAAAATTTTAATTCTCTCTGTCCATTGGGTTCTTACTACATAGTAGATTCCCATTTAAACTTTCCCCATTTTGTTGGTGGGAGAGCAAACGTTTGGCCATATTAATAAAGCCCTATTGTATTTGTCAAAGGTTTTTATTTCTTCATGTCTTTTCTTTTGTTTCTTTTGATAGTTGTGCTAGGAGGATTACCTGTAGCTAATAGTAAGTGCTTATAGAGGTGGCACCTATGATCCTGTAATTTTCTTCTAATTGCCTATCATTCTACCAGTGAGAATTACACAAGAGGGAGGAAGAGTTGACTAATAAATTGTCAATATTAGATATAACCTACTCTGTAATGAATTTCCTGTGTATGATTTTGTGCGTGGTTTAAAATTAAGTTTACAGATTATTATTATCTTATACTCTTGTTCTATTATTTCCAATATAGAGCAGGAGTCATAATCCTTCATTTGCTACATTCTTTTTTTGATTATAGCATGGCCATATTGCTTTATTTTTCTGCAAATAGGAATGGACATTATGTATGGGAGGACCATCGTCCCAGGTCTGGTGTGTGGAAAGGATCTAATGGTGGTGAAGTCGTTTCCTTCAGTGGTTGCGATGATGATCAGACCTCAGCTGATACATCTGTAAGTTTTAGGAATCCCGATTTGATTAGCATTATACAGATCTTGATATGGAAACAAAACGTTGTGATTGAGCTGACAACTTGTATGAACAGGCTTTATCAAAAATCACTTCAACAGGTGCCATGACCTTTTGTTTTATTCAAGCAATTGAGAGAGGGCATGGGACCACATATGGTAGCATATTGAGTGCTATGCGTGCTGCAATTCGCGGTGCCGGAGGCTCAGGGCCTGACCTTGGGGGTGGTGTTGTTACATCTCTTCTCACGATGCTTGTCACAGGAGGCAGTCTTGGTGTTGGTGGGTTTAAACAGGTATTCTTTTCTGTTTTTTGACTGATTTAAAGATTACTTGGTATCATATACCTATCGATACGTGCAATTAATGCATATGCATTTACGTGAAATTCGAAAAACGAAGTGGAGTTTCTAATGATCTTTTTCGCTGACAGGAGCCGCAGCTGACTGCCTGCCAACCATTCGACGTGTATACGAAGCCATTTTCCTTGTGATTTTATATTATTTTGTTTTTGTATTCTTATGTTTCTCATTTCTTCTATTGGGTGGGGGTGTAGACGGATGTGAGGGGGTAAGTTTTTCCAGATTTGCTGTTATTGGATACTAGAATGTGTTATTTGGGAGGATATATATTATCGTAAATATCCGTGGCTACAGATTGTTGCTGTTATAACATGTTAATTCACTTGCTACAATGCCCCGCACATGTTAATGTGAAGTTAGTAAATGTGCCTTATTTTATTTCATAATATCTCTTCTTACAAATAAAAATAAAAATCTATATTTTGATCAAAGCTCTTATTGTAATTAATTAATAATTATTTGATTTGGTACGCAATATTTGACATTATCAACCAATCTTGTGATATTTTTTGATCATTGAAGAGGTCAAGCAATATTTAGCATGATGTTAGGGAGCACTCAGTGCGTTCTTCGATAACCTTGGAACACAATGTGAAAAATGCTTAAGACATTGTTTGATATTGTACAACACTCAAGATTTAAAATTTGTTAGAGCAACTTAAAAATAAAATCAGCATGTTATTAGGCTATGCTTGCACACAAATGAGTTGCGTGTACTTATAAGTTGGTCAAATATTAATTTTATTTACATTGTAGATCCACAACTTTCATAGCACTCATTGTTTATAATCTACACAAAACTTTACTAGGCAAACATTAATCTACTTATTATAAAGTGTCTTTTTCTTAACAAATTTTACTTTTCGAAAAATTAAGTGTTAAACTTAATTATGACCTTTATAGTTGAGTACTTTTGGTTAAGTAGAATAAAATTAAAATTTATTTATTTTATTTTTTAATTTCAAATTATAAGTAATCACGATTGTAGGGAGTTTTTTCCGCTACTGAAAGAATAAATGAATATACATGTTCGTATGTTACTACGTTTTCAATCTCATTCTCAAACGAAACTCTCCATCAAACAATATTTTCCTTGCTCTAATTATTGCTTCAATTCTAAAACCATAATCACTGCAACTTAGATTGTGATTTTTGTCCATTAAAAGTCCATCACGAATAAAGGAGTTAGTCTGTATTATGAGTCTACTTGTTACAAAATGTGAGAAACCCTATTTCAAAACATTAACAGATGTCCCCAGGCAGACATCGAATAGGGGACGAAAAGAGTTATCTTTACAGTATTCTGGAATTCAAATCTCGGTCACCCATTCTTATATATTCTACGGTCGAATTCTAACGTGGAGAAGCGGTATACTAATTATTCGGTAATTAGCACAAAACGTCCCCACGTTTTGAAGTCATTGTGCAAATCGTCACTACCTTCAAAATTTTGGCACTTTCACCATCACCTCCACATTTTCTTGCGCAAAACGTCATTTCCATCCATTACCATTCGAAAAGCTCCGTTAAATCTGATTTTCAACACGTTTCATACCAATTTCAAAGGGTAATTTCGTCCAAAAACTTTCTTCCCAAATTATTCCACCTGCAATTCTTCCTAATGGCAATGAAATTCTGGGTTGGGGAGAATTTATGAAGAATTTTCTACCTCTTTTTCTCATTCTTTGCTTGTATTCTGGGTTAGCTTCTGATCGCCATTAAGAAGAATTGCAAGTGAAAGAATTTGAGAAGAAAGTTTTTGGACAAAATTATCCTTTGAAATTGATACCAATCGTGTTGAAAATCAGATTTAACAGAGCTTTTCGGATGGTAATGGACGGAAAGAACGTTTTGCACAAGAAAATGTGGAGGTGAGGGTGAAAATGTCAAAATCTTGAAGGTAGAAACGATCTGCACAATGACTTCAAAAAATGTGGACGTTTTGTGCTAATTACTTTAATTATTTTAAACTTAAACAAACATGGAGAGAAAATGGGAGAGAAATACATACGATTCCAATCTCCTAAAAGGACTCCACCGTTTTGACCAACCTAGGTTAGTTTGTTACGCCAACAAAACAAACCTCCCAAGAATAAATCAAAAAGCAGAAATCAAGTAAGGTACTATTTCTGTTATTTATTTTTTATTACTTCATATATATACATACAACATTTATCTCTACACTTTTAAATCAAATCATCAATACAATATACAAAATCATACACGGGACACATACTACACTATTTTCTTCATCTTCCTCTTTTTCTATATATTTTTCTTTCGCACTGTCGTCATGCTTCCCGCCATTGTTCTCTCACATTGAAAAACCCTAATTTCACTCTCAACTTCAGGTAAAATCGAGAAGTAATTAAATAAAATATTTAATTAATTACCTGACTGCCGTTTAGATTATATGATTAAATGAGAATTTTTTTTGCTTTGAATTTTGATGTTTTTGATATGATCAGTGGATCCGTCTGGGAAAGAGAGCATATTTTTGAATAAATTTTGGGGTAGAAGGTTTTCTTGAAAATTGAATTTATGTCCCAAAATCAATCAACCGTTGAAAGGAGCGAGTCTACACAGTACAGGAAATCCGGTCGATCCGGTGGCTCGAATCAACAGCGCCAGTTCTCCGGGTCCGGGCCAGTTAAGGGCGGCGGCGGCGGCTCCTCCGCCCCCTCCAACCGCAGGTACATGTCTAAATGTGTTCTGTAAAATTCTAGGGTTTTTTTTTTAAATTTACAAAATCTTTTTGCATACATGCGCATGCGTTATGTGTGTATAGATTCATGGTGAATATGGGTGAGTGTTTCTTCGTTAATATTCAAGACAGTCGCTTTATTTCTTTTAGGTTTCTATGAAGGATAATGAATTAATTTTTCTCCTGACGTGTTTTTTTTTTTTTTTTTTAATGGGATTAGTTTTAAGAAGTATAATACCAATACACAAGGAGGCCAATTGGGGGCGAGAAACCCAAATGCGAGTTCGGATTCTAGTGCTCCATCTGCAGCACGTGCTGTACAGAATGGCACTCATCAACAGCAGCTAGCCCATGGTATGAGATAAGGCTCTTTTTATGCTTAAATTTCATATATATATATATATATATATATATATATATATATATATATATATATATATATATATTTGTTGGGAATGCTCTTTAATTTTTGCCAAAGTTCACCTTTTTTCATCTGCCCAAGAGATTTTTTCTCAATTTCGTTTCACATTGTTAAAGGATCCATCTAGCTTGTTAGATTGATTAGGGATTCATGCACGATTTGAAGTGATTTTCCATCATTTTCATATTTTCATGTCTTTTTATGTTTTGTGATTTTTCTTTCTATTTTTGTTAATGGTCTTGTTCTAGGAGCATCTAACACAGCAGTTGTAAGTACAACTACAAACGTCAAGCCAACCGATGCGTCAACTCAAAAAGTTATCCGAGCCATTCCAAGAGCTCCTTCTTCTAATGTGTCTACTGCAGTTCCATCTTCAAATGCTCCGACTCCTAGTTTTGACTCCAAGTCTCCTACAACACCTGCAAAGGGTACGGCAAACTGGTCATACACAATTGAACCTGTGGAAATGGTTTCTGATCTATTTATTTATTTTTCATTCTTATCAGAGCATTTGGTTGTAGGTAGTTGTTACTTTTGTAATAGAAGATGACCATATTTTCATGTGTAATCAATGATTTGTAATACCTTTTTTGATGTCTTAGCTCCGGGAGATGCATCAAAGCCATTTTCCCTACAATTTGGATCCATAAGTCCTGGATTTATGAATGGAATGCAGGTATGTGGCAATTATGATAGGCTTTTTATTTTTACTTCTGTTTTGTCTTGTCATTTATTAAACTCTTGGGTCCTAAGGCTAGAAGGTTTGTTTTCTCCTAACATTTTTGTAGGTACCCGCTCGAACAAGTTCTGCCCCACCAAATTTGGATGAGCAGATAAGAGATCAGGTTTGTGGTTCTCTTTTTTTCTAGTTCTTCACCTGGCAGATCGGAGAGTTTCTTTCAATTGCCAAAATATAAGAATCTCATGCATCCCTCTTCTGTATAGAAAAGACTAAAATACTCAAAAGTTAGTATCTGGAGCATTGTGATGCTTTGGTTCTCCGACAGTATGTTCGTATATCTTGGAGGGTAAGGGAATAACTAGTTACGAAGGGAAAGGAATTTTATGGAAGTAAATTCTTGTGTTGGTGAAGTAAGGGAAGGGAAGACTTCTATTATTAACAGAAGCTGAAGGGAACAAAATCATTATTCTTCTCCTTCTCTATTAGTCCACATAGAAAAGTGGGAATTCCTCCCTTTTCAGATGTTATCCTCATCCAGTCCATTCTACATGAAGTCTTAACAATTGATCGTCATTTCAGTGGTGCTGTATGCTTTTGTTCTCCTCACAGTTTCTGATAGTAGCATCTCTGAATATTTCCTTTTCTATAAAAACATCCATTAGTATGATAGGTCACCAAGACCACCTATACAGTTCACTTATGCAAGGAGAGCCAAGAAGCAAGCCGGTTTGTAGAAGCGGGAAATTTTGCAGCAGGACATGACAGCTCAGCAGTTTGTTATGGGGGCATTTTGGAGGGAAATCATTGTATAAAAAGGGGGAGGGGAGAATTACATAGGGTATGCAAATTCTGAGTTGTAATAGGAGAGAAGTGAACCTCTCGAAAGTTCACTATATCATTTGTAAACCATTTACATATTGCTTTTCAGTTTCATTTCCACTCTCTTGCAAATTACACACTTACATACTCCGCTCGCCGGGATCTTACCATAGTACAATATGCGTCTTACATTTATTGAGTTGAGAACCTCTCGACAAGCATAATATAGGCAGTCATTGCTTGGTTTTTGTTAGTGAGCCTAGTGTGAGATTACATTTAATTCAGGTTGTACATTGTTTTAATAATGGAATAATTATAATTATGGTCACTTGCTAGAATGTTGAGGATTGATTTTGTGATTCTTTTCTGACAGGCTTGTTGTGACTCTTTAAAAGCTGCTCCTGCGATTTCAACTCCATCTGTGCTCGAGCAGCAACTGCCAAAGAAAGATGCAGGGGTTCTTGACCAACCTAATACTGTTGCGGCTGTGCCAGTGTCCAAATTGAAGAGAGATGTGCAAGTTTCAGCTGCACCTCCTGTGACTCAAACTCAGAAATCTTCTGCACATCCTATCCCCAGAATGCCCATGCCAATGTTATTTCACCAGCCGCAGGGTCCTGTTCAATTTGGTGATCCCAATCCCCAAATGCAGTCTCAGGCCATGTCAGGCATGTCATTGCCAATGCCAATGTCAATGCCAATGCCAATGCCAAAGCTAATGCCTTTACCTATTGGAAATCTGCCGGTGCAGCAGCCAATGTTTGTTTCAGGTCTTCAGCCACGCCCAATGCAGTCTCCAGGTGTCATGCATCATGGACAATTGAACTTTTCATCACAAATGAATCAGCTGCCTCATCAGTTGGGTAACATGGGAATTAATATGGCCCCACAATTTCAGCCGCAGCAGGGTGGAAAATTCAGCGGGACCCGTAAAACTGTAAAGATTACTCATCCTGAGACTCATGAAGAATTGAGACTCGATGGATCACCCGCCCCGAGATCACATCCTGCTAATCATTCTATGGGCTTTCATCCTAATTCTTATAATGCCAGTTTGCTATATTTTCCAACTCCCAGTTCTGTTCCTCTGAATAGCAACCAGCTTCCTCCTACTTCTCAGTCACCATGGTTCTCTAATCAGGTCAGTAATGTCCTTCCTCAAAGATTCCAATTGCTGCCATCTCATTCTGTTAATCAAACCCTTAAACTCAGCATGACATTGGCCAATCAGAATGTTTAGGATTGAGTTGGAATGCTCATCGTACAAAAACTTTCTGTATATTAATTTTTCTGCAGGTGACAGTGAAACCAGCAGGTGGCTCTCGTGGTGAGAAAGATACAGTGCCATCTACAATAAATTCACCTTCCTTTGGAAAGGTAGAATCTTTGAAACAGAGGCAACATGGAGAAGATTCAGTTCGTTCTCAAAAGAAGGTCGAGCTTTCATCTTCAAGCTCTTTGCAGCAGCCCAAGCCTGCTTTAGGAACATCGTCTACAACGGCTCCCATAGTAATCAAGCACTCTGCTAGAGTGACAGGTCCCATCACTGTGGAGGGTGAAACGTCCAATACTTCGACTCATGATTCTGTTCCTAATGCTGATTCTGCATCAACATCAATTAGTTTTGGGGAAGAAGCAAAAAACAAAATAGCTGTTGTGCCTGATTCCATAGAAGATAGAAAATTAGGTAACGGAGGCTTGAAAGATAAGGTATTTTATTGCTTGTGTATAATATCCAATTGTACATATTCTTCACTCTAAGGAGGTTTAATACGATTTATGAGCAATATGTTGCTTCACCATTTACAGGTTGGTAGACTATCCTCTATCGTTTCAAGGTTGCCTTCTCAATTGCCAGAACCTGAACCGCTTGAAGCTAAAGCTACTTCATCGAGAAGCAGTGTAATGTTGGAAAATGCTAAGGACTTGCCATCAACAACTATATCTGCTGCTGCAGAAGCTTCCGATTTAAGAAGTGACAGTGCTGAGGAAGGCACTCAAAGTTTTGTCACAAAAACTATAAATGGCAGACAAGCAAAGCCTGAGACAAGGGACAAAATTGAGCTAGGGGAACTAATATCATCTGAGAGTTCTAAACCTGATAACTGTAGTTTGGAGCCATCTTTGAAGTCTGTTTCTTTAGAAACTTCAGAAATCATTAGTAAAATTGAGGAAAGCTCTTCTCATGAGGCATCATTCTCCAGCCGGGATGGTGATGTCTTAGAAAGTGCACAAAAAAAGATGGAAGAATCTTCAGGTTTTTGTGCAGATGATGTTATGGTGGCTGATAATTTAGTTACATTGACTTCCATGTCAGATGGTGGAAATGCTGAAAATTCTGTGTTTTTTTCGGCTCAGTATGAAAAAACCTCTGCTTCAGATGCTTCATTAAGAGTGCCTGATAGTATGGATGCTAAAATAGTTACTGTTACAAGCTCTGCTATGGTAGATCAAGGGTCTGAACCAGATTCAGTTTCATATCCTTCTGAATGTGTTTTAAAAAGTGAAAATGAAGGGAGTGAGAATATTGGTGGTGGCTTGCTTTCTTCTCAGTCAGGTGTCAAGGAGAAAGTCTTGTCAGAGCACAATGCAGCAATAAGTACCATTCCCCCTGCGAAGAAGAAACTAAAAGAATTATATAGAAAAGCAGAAGCTGCTGGTCCTAGTTCTGATCTTTATATGGCATACAAGGGTCCAGAGGAAAAGAAAGAAACTGTAACCTCTGCAGAAAGCAGAGAAAGCACTTCTAGCACTAGCGATAAGATGGAAACTGTTAATATGACACAGGACAATGCTATGTCATGCGATAGACCTGCTCAGAGTAAAGCAGAGCCAGATGATTGGGAAGATGCTGCAGACATCTCTACTCCAAAGTTAGAAACTTCAAAGAATGAAAAACAGGTTAATGATGAAGATGGATATGGATTACTGACTAAAAAGTATTCCCGAGACTTCCTTCTGAAATTTGTTGAGCAATGCACTGATCTTCCGGAGGGTTTTGAAATATCTTCTGACCTAGCTGACGCACTGATGGTCTCTATTGTCAATGTTTCACGCGAGCCATACCCTAGTCCTGGACGAAATGTAGACAGGGCAACCGGGGGATCTAGACCAGACCGTCGTGGAATTGGCATGGGAGATGAGGACAAATGGGGTAGATTACCTGGGCCTCATGTGTCAGGGCGAGGGGATGTGCGGATGGATATTGGCTATGCTGGTAATGCAATGGGGTTTCGACCTGGCCAAGGAGTTAATAATGGTGTTCTAAGGAATCCACGTGCACAAACACCTCTTCAGTATGCTGGGGGCATCCTCTCTGGTCCAATGCAATCCCTGCCTCCACAGGGAGGACTGCAAAGGAATAATTCTGATTCTGATAGGTGGCAGCGTGGAACTGCTTTCCAGAAGGGTTTAATGCCTTCTCCTCAGACACCAATGCAGGTGATGCATAAAGCTGATAAGAAATATGAAATAGCTAAAATTAAGGATGAGGAAGAAGCCAAGCAGAGGCAGTTGAAAGCTATCTTAAACAAGCTTACTCCCCAAAACTTTGAAAAACTATTTGAGCAAGTTAAGCAAGTGAACATTGACAATGTTGTCACTCTCTCTGGGGTGATTGCGCAGATATTTGATAAAGCTTTGATGGAACCCACCTTCTGTGAGATGTATGCCAACTTCTGCTTTCACCTTGCTGCGGAGTTGCCTGATTTGAGTGTGGACAATGAGAGAATCACTTTTAAGAGATTACTCCTGAACAAATGTCAAGAAGAATTTGAGAGAGGAGAAAGAGAAGAAGAGGAGGCTAAAAAAGCTGATGAGGAAGGTGTAGCTAAACAGTCAGAAGAGGAAAGAGAGGAGAAGAGAGTCCGAGCACGAAGACGCATGTTGGGTAATATTAGATTAATTGGAGAACTTTACAAGAAAAGAATGTTGACGGAAAAAATAATGCATGAGTGCATAAGGAAATTGCTGGGTCAATACCAGCCTCCTGATGAAGAAGATGTTGAAGCTTTGTGCAAATTGATGAGCACAATTGGTGAGATGATAGATCATCCCAGAGCCAAGGAGCACATGGATGCCTATTTTGACATTATGGCTCAGTTGTCGAATAACGAGGAACTGTCTACCAGAGTAAGGTTCATGCTGAAGGATGCAATAGATCTGAGAAAGAATAAATGGCAGCAGAGGAGGAAAGTTGAAGGTCCGAAAAAGATTGATGAGGTGCATAGAGATGCCGCTCAAGAACGGCAGGCACAAACTACCAGGCTGTCTCGTGCTTCCAGCTTTGGCACTTCTGGTAGAAGGGGCCCACCTATGGAGTTTGCTCCTAGAGGTCCTGGTGTGTTATCTTCTCCAAGTTCCCAGGTAGGTGGTTATCGTGCTGTTCCTCCACAGCAACGCAGTTATGGCTCTCAGGATGTTCGATGGGAGGAGAGACATTCCTTTGAGAACAGGATGTCTGTTCCTCTGCCTCAAAGACCCATTGGAGATGATACTGTAACTCTTGGTCCCCAAGGTGGTCTAGCGAGGGGAATGGCTTTCAGGGGGCTGCCACCAGCATCTAGCATTCCCTTGGCTGAGATGGCAAGTTCTGGAGATTCACGAAGGATGGGACCTGGTCTAAATGGATTCAGTTCTATGCCAGAACGGACAGCTTATGGGCAAAGGGAAGATCACATGCCAAGATATATGCCAGACAGGTTTACTAGTCCGACTATTTATGACCAATCACATCCACAAGAACGGAACATGACCCATGGAAACAGAGATGTTATACATAGAGATCGTGATTTTGATAGATCTCTGCCTACTTCTCCATCTACACGGGGTGGTCCTCCAACTGTCATGCTAAACGTTTCTTCAGAAAAGGTGTGTGATGACAAGCATTTGCGGGATATGTCCATGTCTGCAGTCAAAGAATTCTACAGGTATCATTTTGTTTCATGATGTTTCATACTTGTCTTGGGATGTTTAAACTACAGATATGCACATGAGATATTATTAATAAGAAAGGAAAAAGGCAAGATGTCCTTGTTCCAAGATGCAAATACAGATAAGCTTACTGATCTATATGAAAGAAACATAAAAAGATACGCAATGACCACTGATTTCCCTGGCCTCTTATTGTATTTAACTGAAGAGGTTAAATTCTTCAATTCTATGTGTCCTTCTTTGAGGACTAACTTCTGTTAGCCGTGTAACTATGATAACTAATTACTGGCAAATTCATTTTATCATAACTGATAGTTTATCTTCTCTCTTTTTTCTTGGGTAAGCGCAAGATAAAACAATACCATGAGCCTAAATAAGGATCATACTAGGTTCTTTATGGACAATCTAATGATGCCTTCAATGATTAAGACAATTTAAGTTGGGTATAGATGTTCTTCTGCCTCATTTGGAAGGCTTTTGTTGGAACCTGTGATGTCTGCTGTTGCAAATAGATTTTACTTGAAATCTGGTTATCTATGTTTTAAAGGCATCTCAATGTCCCTATCATCTAGTAATGTGATGTAACATTTTAGAGAACTGTGTAAAAAAATTTCACATGCTGGTAAAAGAGTGGCGTGGAAGTTAACTTAACCAATTGCAGTTTAATGACTCAGTTTGGCCTTAGCTCTCAAGCGAACAATTTGTTGGCGTTTGATTTCTTATTATTTTACTTTTTTGAGGGAAAAACTTGTATTGATAAAAAATTCCTTCGGATGCCACAATTAGATACCTCTTTTTTTTTTCTTTTTTTGTTTTTGTTTTGTAAAAAGTAAATAAGTAGACAATACAACTTGTTTTAAGTTGGAAAGCCATATGTTTGATCAGGAATGTTTGGTGTTGTCATGCTCTATTTCTTGGAAATTCTCCACTTTTTAGGCCAGACACTTTTTGTGTTCACATATCTACTTGTGCAGTTATGCATATGCATATTGCACATGATTAGGTATCAAAAACACCAACACATTTCTGATTTTAATATTTGGGTAGTTAGGGTCATTGCTGTGACCTTGCTTGCCTTTGTTTCTCAGATAGGTACGGGAACAATGACTTTCAAATGTGATTCTCGTTTGATACAGAACTTGGACATGAATAACGGAAATTTTGTTTCGTTCTTGTAGTTGAACTAGTGCAATTTTATTTTTATTTTTTTGGAGTAGGGATGCTGTTGAGTGTCAATTAGAATTCATAAGGGAAAAGGAAGTGATCTGCACACAGTCAAGAAAATCTACAACCTATTAAGTTTGTCTTTTCTTTTTCGTTTAGATTTCATGCCTGTGCTTTATCATGTCGTTCTCGTACAATACTATTACAATCTACAATAAGTGAAAGTTTAGGTAACTGCGATCCATCAAAATTTTGCTGTTTTGAGAAATAATTGTGGTCAGCAGATAAGATGGATAGCTACTTTTGATCTCGTTTTTGAATGTGCAAGATCTAGAGCTGATTGCAACTTCTCCTCTCCTGTTACATATGTTTTTAGGAGTTGGCTGTGTGGTATCTGTTGATTTTTTATTTTTATTTTTATTTTTATTTACGGCAGATGGTATATGTGAATTCTGTTTTGCCTTCATATGGATCATTGGATCTCTAAAAAGTATCTGGTGTCCACAGAACCTTGATAAAAAGGTTACTTTTCTTTCCATTTTTTACACACTCATCAACCAACTTGAACACGTTTGAATCCATTTTTGCTACCTTGGAGGATACAGTAAATGAGTAGCATAAACTTGATTTCTTGATTTCTTCTAGTTGAACTTTATTGTGGTGAATATAAGATTTTATTCATTCCTTGGTTCTTCACTGTCTAGACTAGTCTTAATCCTTTATTTATTAGGGATTATTCTTCTTCGATTAACGATTAAATTGAATGTGTCTTTTCAGTGCAAATGACGAGAATGAAGTTGCTTTGTGCATCAAGGAATTGAATGCCCCAAGCTTCTATCCAACAATGATCTCTATATGGGTTACTGATTCTTTTGAAAGGAAGGATGTGGAGAGAGATCTTTTGACAAAGCTTCTTATTAATCTTACCAAACCTCGAAGCGGCATGATAAATCAAGATCAGCTCATAAAAGGGTATGCCTCGTCCAGTTTGTGATGAGTAGTATAAACTTGTTTATGATTCATCTTTTGACTGGGTTCTGTTTATATTCTCACCCGAACAGGTTTGAATCCATTCTTGCTACCTTGGAGGATGCAGTAAATGATGCCCCCAGAGCAGCAGAGTTCCTTGGCCGTATCTTTGCCAAAGTCATATTGGAGAATGTCGTTTCATTTTCTGAAATTGGAAAGTTGATATACGAGGGCGGGGAAGAAAAAGGGCGCCTTGTAGAAATTGGGCTAGGTGCTGAAGTCCTTGGAAGTATCTTGGAGATAATTAAATCGGAAAAGGGTGATTCTGTATTGAATGAAATATGTTCAAACTCTAACCTGCGGCTAGAGACCTTCAGGCCACCAAACTCTAATAAATCATGGAGAATAGATAAGTTCATTTAGAGGACAATAGTGATGCTCGTTGTATCTGGATAAAGAAATTAATGCCCAGTCTTTTAGGTCACCAGTTATAAATTTTGAGACTTTTTTTTTTTTAATTTTAAGTCGGTGGGAATTTCTGTAGAGGGAAATCTTCATGTTTTTAAATTATTTCACCAAAATTTAACTACAAATTGCTAAAAAAAGGTTCATTGAGCATCCATTTCAGCCTTTCTTATTATTTATTCATCTTTTTTACATTAATTATTGGAAGTAGTGATTTGGGAAAGAAAGCAACATGTGTTTAATTGTGAACTTCTGAAAAGGCAAAATAGAGGGTTCAAAGTTAACGACTTCGGCTCCAAAAAGAACAAATGAAAGATATATGAAGAGCCTTATGTGACTAAAAACTATGAAGTCTTGTATGCATGTGCAATTATCTACGTTGAGATCTCAGAGAATACCTTTCTAGACACACGACATGGCAATTACCACTGCCAATGTTTGGCTTGGACGGAAGTTGATGGAACCCGACAAAAATACTTCTATACAAAACCTTACCAAGGACTTTCAACATGGTCACTCTACTCAACCTAAATCTTGCCAATGTGTTGAGATAATGGGACTCTGGGAATTACTTGTTTTCCATCTGGATGTTAGACCAAAAGTTTCAATTAAATTTGTGTCTTTTGGTTGGTTGATATTCTTTTCAAACATATCTTTTAGCTTGGTGTGATCAACTATCTCTTCTACGATCCTATCTTCAATTCCTGCAGCTCGTTTCTTTTGATTCTCATTTCCTCAATAACTCAGAAAAACGGTCCTTTTAAGCTTGCCTACACTATTAATGCCCCTCAGTCGTCCCAGATGTCATTAGATGGTATGTGTACACTGTTTTCTTCTGGCCAAGCTTGGATGCATGACTTAAAGTTTGCCTTTCGATAGAAGGATTCCAAACAACATCGAGTAGAATAATTTGTTCTTGCTAAAGATGTCCTGTACTAGTTTTATCATTTAGGAGTTTTCTGAAAATTTTCCACGATCAATTGATCTTGGTTCCTATTTTTAAAATTTATCTAACATAGTCGTGCAAATATGGAACTTATTGGAAGTTTAAATTGAAGGACTCTTTCCCACCTTGTTATTACTTGACCTTATGGGATATATATTAAAATAATATAATGTATGTATTCCGTTGGAATCCATCTATCGAAAGGCAAGCTATAAGCAGTGGCGGAGTCAGACATTTTAAATTGGGGGTCCCTTGGGCTGGGCTGGGCTGGGCTGGGCTGGGCGGGGCGGGGCGGGGGAAAGCTGCCCCCAAATTTTTTTTCTTCAAACCACAATTACTGAGTCCATTTTTATGAGAATCTAATATTTTTTTATAAGTCATAATTTTTAAAAAGTTTACAAGAAGTCATTGTACAAAAATATTCAAGATCTAAAACTAGTCGAACTCTTCTTATTTACGTAGACTCGTAGTTTCCTGCTGTGTAAATTGGGGAAGAAATTAAGATTGTTTGGGTGAGTGGAATTTTGGAGAGTTTGACAAAGTCAGAGAGAAATGAAAAATGAAAGTTACGGCCTTACAGGAGATGAGAGAGTCTTCAGTCTTTCTTCACAATTGTATGAAAGAAGTTGGACTTTTGGTTGAGAAATGCTTGACAATTGGGCCAGAATCACAAATGAAACTTGACAAATTCTTTAGGTTGCTAAATTTAATTTTTGTTTTATACTATAATTAACAAAAAAAAAGATAGAATTTTTGTAAACATACCATTGTTAGGATTAGAGAAATAAATAAATGGCGAAAAATAAAAAATATATGAATTTATATAAGTTTGCCTCATATTGAGACTACATCTTGTTTTAAGACGCTGCAATAATTCACTATGCCACATGGCCAACATTAATTATTAAGGAAATAACTATTGTGTGGATGAAGATTATATATGAAAAACCTAATAGTTCGGCTAGAATTTTTTTTGATATTTATTTATTGTATATTTTATTCAAGTTCTTTTCTATTTTATTGTTGGTTACTAACAAACTCGTTTGTGTATTGAGTCAGATTTGATGTTCTCGCACACGTCGAAACAATTGTTGAAGGAAGACATGTACGTGCATCTTTTGTGCATGTTGCTTACAAATGGTTTCAAAGACAATATTGCCAAATTGCTAAAACTCAATGCAAGCATCTACTCACGAAGACTTTGAAAGAGCAGAGGGAATCGATAGACTTCATTCTAAAGACCATTCATAGGCTGGGACAGAGAGGGAAGATAACACAGCTTCTTATAGTGACCGTCAAGTTCAGGAGAAATGTGATAAAACTGGTGTATTGGACTCAAAGACTTGCCTGTGGATCATGAGATGAGTGACGAAGAGGAAGGAACTAAGCAGCCAACTAAAAAGAAGAGAGTTACTTCATGAAAGCATTACTAATTTGACAAGGAGGAAATTGATGAAGAAGCTATTAGTCATCTTCATAACATTCAGATTTGAAGATGAAATCTCGAAACCAGGGGCAGATCTAGGCGGGAGCTAAAATTTCTAGACCGAGCTAATATATATAAAAATGCACATAATTTTTTTTTCTTACACTAAAAAAATTGGGCTAAGGGAAACTCCAGCACAGGGAGTCCCCGTATCCGCCCCTGTCCAAAACCAATACAACCCTTAAAAATTGGAAATATGGTGGCTGGCTTTTGCTACTAACTAGTTTTTTTATTGTATATTTTTTCAAGTTTTTTTCTATTTTATTGTTCGTTACTAACAAACTGTAACGACCACGGACTTTCTCCTACAGACCTTTCGCCCAGGGGCTATTCCGTGCGCCGTTAGCTTACGTACTGTCCACTGGAGGTTGGGCTCCAAATTGGATTTCTTTCCGCGTCCCCAGCGATTCGAACCCTTGACCTCCCATTAAGGGGAACTTAAGTGGAATGCTGGTACCAGGTCAAGGGTTCGAATCGCTGGGGACGCGGAAAGAAATCCAGTTTGGAGCCCAACCTCCAGTGGACAGTACGTAAGCTAACGGCGCACGAAATAGCCCCTGGGCGAAAGGTCTGTAGGAGAAAGTCCGTGGTCGTTACAAAACTCGTCTATCTATTGAATCAGATTTGATTTTCTCGCACACTAAAAGCAATTGTTGCAAGAAGACATGCGTGCATCTTCTGTGCTCGATAAAAAAAAAAAAAATTTCGGTTGTTTTTCTCCATGTTGCTTACAAATGGAACATATACAATCTTTGCTCTCCAATGTGATCACTATGTATATAATTATCACCAATTTTTGTTTGAAAACTTCATCGATGGCTTTTGATTTTGCATTTATAGGATTGTTGCATGAATTACCTTCACCCAAACAGTTTTGATAGTGAATTATGAAATTAAAAATTTTATGTTGTAAGATAATACATAATGATAAATGACCATTTGATCTTATTTAGATGTCTATATGATCGTCCTACTTATTTTAGAAGAGTGCATTCAATCAGATTGTAACTCCCATTGAAACTCTAGATATGTGGGTCATTGTTATAATAAATTTACACACTTGAGTTTTGATTCTCGCTATTCTCTCTAGTTTATAACACGTAATCTGCACGAGGTTCTAGCTAACTGAGTTATTAAAAGAATATTATATCATTGTTCGTGAAGAAACATAAATTTCTTCATATTAATATTCTCGAAGAATATTGTTTTATTGTTTTTGAATAATCACAACATTATAAATATCAATATTCTAGATGAATATCGTGTTGGTAGTTCCTGAAAAGCACAAATTCATATACATATCAATATTCTTAGAATTAAAATTTGTCATGTTTAAAGTTATGTTGATTCGCATTATTTAATTTTGCTATAGATTAGCATTTTCGTTTTGATTATATTGTCCAAGGGAAAGATTTTATAAATGTTGATATATGGAGAACATAATCACTAAGCTCGTATTATTGTTAGATAGAATAAATAATAATCGATATATCCAATCATATTGATTGTATGGCTATTATTCGTACCTGTTTTACGTCGACTATCTGGTTTAACTTGTCGACTATCTAAATGAACTTGTCTCTTCCTGAAAGATAAAGACAAGAATGATAAAGATTCACATAGTATAATATCAGACTATGTAGAATTGATTTAAGGCTCTAGAAGAACTAATATTATGTTACGTGAAACAATAAAATATGTTATTTGTTCTCCACTAAATGAGTGTGTGTGAGAGAGAGAGAGACCAACCCTGCTATGTTCTAAATATGTACATCTTAATTTGTACCATACAAATATAAGTACACGCACATGACTTTTATTATTTGGCATGACCAGATAGACCAATAATGATCAATAATAATGCAAAAGTTTATTGAGAATTCACGTGTGTATCTATTGAAGAATCAGAAGTGTCCGATTGAATTCCCATGTGCTGCTTATTTTAATGGCAAATTAATCGTTCGATCACTAGCTAAAGTTGACGCTGAATTCCCAATATTTCTAGAAGAAATTTAGGGTGAACTTTGTGGACTCATTCATCCTCGTGTAGGCCATCTAGAAATTTTATGATATTTATAGATGCATCTACCAGATGGTCACTTGTGTGTTTATCATACACGAACAACTTGACGTTTGCAAAAATAGTTGCTCGATTACTCTATTATAAGCATAATTTTCATATTACACAATCCAGAGACTTCATATTGATATTGCTAGTAACATGATATCTCTAGTAATTGTTATACGTCAATTGGGATAACCATTAAACATCATGTTACCGATGTTCATATACAAGGTAGTTTAACGGAAATAGTTATTAAATACCTCCAATATAAGTGCTAAACCATTTCTCATGAGAACACAATTTCATATTTCTATTTAGAGACATGTTGTTTATATGCATCGTGATTTGAATGCGTTAAACCATCATTTTATTAAAAGTTCTTCCATCAAATTTGAATTTCTTCACAAAGAATGCTAGGAATTTGTGTTATGTCTTAAATTCATTCTATATAAAATATCTTAATTCCTTGACGAGTGATATTTTAAGGAGTGATTTGTTGACTGTCATTATTTATGAGACAGTTATCCTAGTATTATGGGGAGATATTAAATAGTTGGAAAAAAATTTGAAATGCATCGTGCATGGTTTTCCTTGCAAGGCAATGTAATTTAGAAATTCTAAATATAAAGACAAATTAATTGTTAGATGCATTATTAATATTAATCGTCGCTATATCTGTAGGTCAATTATGTACTTTTGTAAATGCATTTCTTGGCAGTGACACAACCCAAGGACGACTTCTTTGTGCACCATCATTGTAATTTGTTACAACTTACAATTTTTTATTTTTTCGAATTGAACCCGTATCTTTGGTGGACACATTGAAGGCCAACTCATACTTTAGTGGACACATTTAAAGCCAAATAATTACATCAAGTATAAATTTAAGTAGTGTACAATAAAATTTATTAAAGAGAGAAAAGCATATTGTGGAGGGAGATTATATACAAAAGTATTTACATTATAATAATCCACTTGAATGAAGTTCTTTTTATTTTGATTTGTGGTTAAAAAAAGTTCAATATTCTATCTATATTTTTATTTTTACTACTAAACTCTCCTTTATATTAGAACAAATTAAATATCTTGGAACATGAAGTAGTTTTCAAGATAGAAATTAATAATATTTTCTTACATTCCGCTCAGGTACATGAACTTGAAGTTAAGATCAAATTCGATAGAATCTTTTAACTCTACAAAAGAATTGACGATGTTTTTCTCCGAATTGCAAAAAATTGTAGGCATATCTACTCTAATTCAGATTTTCATCACACATCTTTAATATTACTAGTTTTTCTTATATTATTGCATTCAAAATCTTTCTTTGATAACAAAACATATATTTGGTTAAACTTATGTTGTTATTGATAAAATAAAGTCCTACGTGGTTAAGAAAATATTCAAAGTTATAAGTAATTTATGGTTTATTGTTTAAAAATTCTTTGAATCTATTGCTTTTGCTATAAAATAAAATAATGGGCTTTTAATACAAACCTTGGGGGAATAGTTTTACCATACACTACAAAATTTAAAATAATTTAGAAAATACTATCTAACTTTTTTTATTCTAAAAATACTGTTTTTACTCTTGTAACAATTGTTTACATTTGTTACGTGTGTCATATTTCTTATAAAAATGTGTGTTACATTTGTTACATTTGAAATTTAAAATGTTGAAAAGTAGTTGTGAAATTTTAATATAAATTCAAATATGTGACAAAATTATCACAAGCTCGGGTTGGTGACTACGGGCCAAAGGCCCTTTAAGTCATAATGCAAACCAATTTTAATTCTTCTAAGAATGGTTATATTTGCACTACAATTTTTATTTGTCGCACTACATTTTAATTTCACTTAAAGCCTTCAATATTTGTTCATGATAGCATTATGTCTTTAACTTCTTCTTCTTTTTTTTTTTTTATCGAATTCTTATCTTCAAGTTCTATTGTACATCTCATCCTTAATGATGGTTTCTGTGAAAATATTTTATTTTGCGTTCTTTGAAATGAGAAAAAAAAAATATCATGCTTTTGTATTTATTGTTTTTATAAAAATATGATAGGTAAATAACTCGTGTTACACCTTCCAACTGACTTTTTGGACAAAAATCGTTATTAGAGACAAAATATGCCAATCTAAGAAAAGTTTGGGATGAGATGCGATAAAAAAAAGATTGAAGACATGAAAACAAAGGTTGAAAACCTTAAGTACAATTAAAATGTAGTGCAACAAATAAAACTTGTAGTGAGAATATAATTACTCTTCTTTCAATCAACTTGGGAAGAAAGTTCGAAAAGATTGAAAGTGGACTTTTCACGACCACTAGTGAAGGATTTCAAAAATTAATAGATTTGAACTTATACATGTTGGAAGAACGTAATCAGTAAAGGCATTAGCAACGAACATTCTTCGTTGCCAAATATGCCACAAATTGGTGAAGGCTAGTGCTGCCAAAATCGTCCATTGCTAAAATAAGTGATGCATTAATTTCTTGCTAGCTTGAGCCGTATTAACGACGAACTGTTTCTAAATTTTGACATAATTTTATTTTGTTGCAAATTAATATCAAATAGTATTGCTAAATTTATATTATTAGTTTACCAAAAATATTCTCAACCTTTGTCTATTTTCTATGTGTGAATATTTTCCATAAAATAAAATTCTTTTCAACAAAAATGCGAATTCATTTAAATTTAAAAAATTAAAAACATGCAAAATATATAACGCTCTGAATTCTATTTTATATTTCTCTAGTATCCAATGCCCCCACAAGAGACTAGTGAAGGATAGACCAATTAATGCATCGCGGAAGACCTAAGCTTGCCGCCTGGGCGCCTAGGACCCTGGCGCCTAGGACCCTCCAACCATTTAGGGTCCAAAAATTTTAGTCCATTTTTTTTTTTTAAAAAAAATCAACCTACTTATATATGAAATGAGCTGAAATAAAAAACAAGTTCAAATCTAACCTATATTATCTACTTTAATCTAGGCTTTAAATTGTAGACCGAACAATTTTTCCTTCCTCATTTTAGAAATCTTTATCTTGAATCAAAACGATTTTCCAAGGCAATTCAATGAATGTTCTCTAATTATAATGAAACTCTGAGGTAATCCAATAAAAGTTTCCTAGTTATAATAAAATACTAGGACAACCTAATTACAAAGGCGCAACAAGCTCAGCTTCGCGTAGCACAACAAATTAGGCTTCACAACTTAATACAAATTCCAACTATTTTTTCATTCAGTGAAAAAGAAGAAAAAAGTACCATTTTTTGATTTGTAAATCTGTTTATATGTATACGCACACACCCCTGCATATGTTGCGCGTATATTTTTTATTATATATTTTCTCTTTTCTTTGACATTTTCCATTGCTTTTAATTCAAAAAACTTTATTTGTTTTTGTTAAGTAAAAATGATTTGATTATATTATGTGTCTCTGTATTGTATAACAGTTTTTGAGTCTTTTGATTTGTGTGAAAATCTAATTTGGATCTAAACCATGTATTATAAAATATGCCCGTGAATGCACGAAGTTTTAAGTGTCTATAAAAAATTTATATTTTAAAATATCTCAATTTATTAAAGGCCCCATTAAAATTTTCGCCTAAAAGCCCCCAAATTTCAGGGCCAGCCTTGGACTTGAGCATTACATATTTGAGCATTACATATTTGAGCATCAAAGTGCACCTTGAATCTAGAATTTAAAAACTTTAACTTAAAACAAACCGTTTTTCACTTTTTTTTCAAATAGCACAGTTAGTCGTTAGAATTTATTTAAAATGTTATACTAATAGTGAAATTAAATGTAGAAAGAGTTGTTCGTTAATTATTTTTGGTATAAACTATTTTGGACACTTTGTAAATTTTAATGGGCATTAGTGTGTTACTAACAATTTGTTTAATTCTCTTCATTTACCAACGTTCATATTGTTGTTAGTACGGTTAGTAAATTAAATTCCACAGGCAACCATCAGTTGATAATATTTAAACATTGCTTATACCAATTTTATGGTCGTATGACACTTGATAATTTTCTTTATCTTTTTTTTTTTTAATTCTTAATTTACTTAACATTTACCAAAGTCTATCCTTAGAATTTTTAATTGATTAATATTTTCGACAAATTAACGACGATTCTCTATAGAGCAAACCATTTGTTGTCATCACTAAATCTGTCGGTAATTTTTTTTTTTTTTTTGATTTAAAAAATAAAAAATAATGACCGTTGGAAATTAATCGCCAAGCCCTAAATAATTTCTATCGCTATAAATGAGTTTTATGGTAGCGAAGCTAGATTAATTGTATGATGAAAATCGAGATTATGAAAATGTAAATACTAATGGTATGAACGGCCAAAAAAAGATTTTTTTTTTTTTTTTGGCACTTTGAATCAACTAAATAATAGTCATTGGAAATTCGTCGTTAAGTCCATAAGTGAATTTCTATCATTGTAAACAAGTTTTATGGTAATGAAACTAGATTAATTTTATGGTGAAAATCGAGATCGTCAGAATGTATATATAGATGGTATGAACAATTAGAACAAAATTTCTTTTGTATAATCTGAATCGACTATAAAAATGTATTTCTTGATCTGAATCGAAGTGTTTTCTATATGGGGCGAATGACAATAATTAAAGTACATCCAAAATATCCAACTCATACTTTGTTGTGCATATTTAAAGTCGACTAATTTTAAGAAGTGTAATTTAAACAGAGTGCAATAAATTTTTTTTATCGTTTTAAAAGAAAAGAAAAAGATTATATGCAAATGATTATTTTAGACGTGTGATTAATTTTTACTAATTCTCGTTTCTATTGGAACAAATTCAATATCTTGGTAGATTGAATCTTTAGTCACCAAATTCATCGTTGATTTTACTGTAAAAAAAATAAAAATTAATTTATATCAATAATGGATTTAGTAATGGTCTTTGGCGAACGATTTTGTCACAGAGTCCATCTACTGATTAGCGATTGAGTGACTTAATTTCATCATTTTTTTAATCGTCATATATTCTGTCGTTAATTATTTGTCATTATCGACGATGTTGAATTGTCTAGCGAGATAGTCGTTCAAATAAAGTGGGTGGTCAAATTAAGATTGTAATTTTAACAATCTAATTAAAAAGAACTGAATTGAATATATGTAATCAACACTTGATTTGCATATCTAAATCTAATAATACATGCATTAATACATGTTGTCTTATATTCTATATTATTTACCAAATGTGCCAAATATATGTGATATTTCACCCTAATACTAATTAATTTGAATTCAAATTAATTATGTATATCATTTCATTGTTATTAACCAAACCCGAGCTTTAAAAAACTCAAGAATTATTACAGTGATCATTATTACTATTTGTATTATCTTACCTAAATTTTGTTTTTACATATTAATTACTTAACTAATTAATTAAATGAATTAAAACCATTTGAATTACAGATTATTGTACTAACTCTCTCCGTACATATGTGTGTGGAAGCACTCTTTTGACACACTAGTATGTAAAACGTGCGTTGCACGTGATATAATAATGGTATTGTGAAATATATGTTTGTTCAAATATTTAAATAATTATAACTTAATTTAATACTGTATTAAAATACAAAAATCTGACATTAGAAAATACGGTGAAATATAATGTTCGTTGTTGTATTCAAACAAAGTACTTTCTATAATTGTGTGGCCAGTATTGAACATTTATTTTTTAAGGTCTGTAATATAGTCAAGTAATGTCAATCAAAGAACACAAACAAAAAATATAAAAAATAGTGTACATACGTTCTTAAATATATCGAGAACTCAAACCCATTGAATTTTCTTGCTTTATGAGATGGCAAATGACTTATAACAAATCTTTGTAATTTAACATAGCTCTCCAACTATGAAGATGTTTTAACCCAAAATATCACATGCAATTTGGGCTCCCAGCACTTCAAGTTAGGTAGATTTATTAATCAGTATATAAAAGAAAACAAATAATATTTACATTAGAAATTGGCAAAATTAAACATTCTCATTTGCACAATTCAGTGCCCAGATGTCTTCACGTGAACTTATCCAAATTGTAATGAAGAAATAAAGTAATATTACCAAAATTAAATATTCTAGTGATTTAAGCGTCTTATTCATGTTGGAGCATAAATAGTTAAGCAAAATTAGTTTAAGCAAAATAGATAAAAATTCAATTCAAAAGCGTAAAAAAAAAGAATAATAGAAATAAGATACGTATCAATAGTGGATTGAAACAATTATTAAAGTTAGCCCACAAAGTTATTTTCATCTAGAAAATTTGAAGCTGCAAGTCAATTAGATATGTAAACAATATAAAAATATGCATGAGCATGCACAATAATTAAAAAATACACCGTAACCTTTATAGTTCAACGCAAATTATTATTTTTTTGAAAAAAGAATAGCATTGAGAAAGGATAAATTGTTGGTGGAATGTCAATTACTATTAATCTTGTAACTGTCCAAATCCGTTTTCACAATTCAAAGAAAATATTTTCAAAATTCAGTAATTAAATATAATAAATAGAGATTTAGCCTTTTTAACTTTTAAAGACTATATGTGATTATAAATGTTAAATTAGGAGTTCAATTATAATATTAACTTAATGACAATTTAGGAAATATAAAATATTAATGAGGATTTGTTCAAAACTATTTCTCTCTTTAAGCTCTTTTTAGATTAATATAGATATAGATTATTTTTGTCTGAGGCTACATCTTTTGCTGGTTTCGAAGATTTGGAGCACAACTTATAAAGGTAATCATTTTAATTTTTCTACCAAAACAAAAAAGTTGTTTAAAATGCTATACTAATAGTGAAATTGAACGTAAAAAGAGTTGTTCGTGAATTATTTTTGCTATAAATAATTTGGAACTTTGTAAATTTCAATGGGCATTAGTGTGTCAGTAATAGTTTGTTTAATTTTCTTTATTTATCGACAACTCATATTATTGTTGGTAAGGTTAGTAAATTTTGATGGGCAATGATTTGTCAATAATATAATTTTTTAAAAATAGTTTTATCGACAGATTAGGTCGGAGCTTAATATTTATACATTGCTCATTTCATAAATATTTTTTTTATGCTCGTAAGCCTCTTGATAATTTATTTATCTTTTTTTTTTATTCTTAATTTTCTAAACATTTACCAAAGGTAAAATTTTGATATTTTTGACAACGATTAACTAAAAATAATAGTAGTTGGAAATTCGTCACTTAGTCCATAAATGAATTTATGTCGTTGTAAACAAATTTCATGGTAGTGAAGCTAGAATAATTGTTTGGTAAAAATCGAGATTGTGAGAATGTATGTATGGATAGCATGAACAACTACAACAAAATTTCTTTTGTACACTTTGAATCCACCATATAAATTTACTTCTTGATCCATATTATTTTCAAAATAAGGCTAATAACAATAATTAATGTGCATCCAAAAAATCCAACTAATACTTTGTTGGGCATATTTAAAATCAACTAATTTTAACAAGTGTAGTTTATACAGAATGCAATAAAATTTATTATCATTTAGAAAGAAGAAAACGATTATACGCAAATGACCATTTTAGACTGTTATGATTATTTTTTATTAAACTCTTTTTCTATTGGAACAGATTCAATATCTTGGTACATGAAGTAATTGTTCAAAAGCGACAAAATCTTTTAGCTCAACACAAAAATGGTATGCATCTATATCTTTCATCTTCTAATTCAAATTTCCACATGTTTATTACGACTATAGATAGTTTTCTCCGTTACGAAAAGAAAAAAATACTTAAACGTATGTGTGTCACTACGTCTTCAATTTATCCTCTTACAAAATCATCTCCTCCAAATTTTACGTACCACTTCAATCATCTCCCTGATTTGTTCAGTTCCAAAATATGCTCACCTCCTCAATCCATCTTTCTCAATCGATCATCTTCCTCCACAGATCATCTCCAAAATCTGTTCACCGCCTCAATCCATCATCATAATAGAGCATACGATCGGATCCCATAACAAGAAAGAGGTATACTAGTTACTCATTTTATCACGACCGTAAGTAATTTTTTCCGCTGCATAAAGAAAAAAGAATATATACGTCAATGTGTTTCTACGTCTTTAATCTCATTTTAGACGAAACTCTCCCTCAAATAATCTTCTCCTTGCTCTACTCACTACCTCAATCTTAAAACCATAACCATCGCAACTTATATCGTCATCGACGCCTATCAAGATTCCATCAGGAACAAAATGTTCAAATCTCAGTAGTATATTCTCATAGATCTTACGGTTGGATCTATTGCCGAAAAGTAGTATACTAATTAGTAATAATTGACAAGTCATAATGTCATACACTTTGTCATGTGAAATTTACAATGAGTTTTGATCGAGTTTATAGTAGACTAGTCAAATCAAAATTTGAAACAAATATGTAATTTGGGTGATCTCTTGAAACATTTCCCCATAATTGTGCATCGGCACTTGAACGCACCTCTCGTTCCCCGCCAACGAAACAAAAAATCTTCCCCCTTTCTCACTCTCTATAAATCCACACATTCACACATTTAAAATCTTGTTGTTTCGAACTTGTTATCTAACATTTTCTATATTTAGCAGAGTAATTTTCTTCCAAAGGACTATGATGCAGCAACCAAGGAATTCTACTCTAGTGTCGCAAAGCGGACAAGATCTAAGAGGAAGATCTACTTTGGGGTGGCACATGGGAATTCTTATAGTTCCGGGGATGTGGAGGAAATTAACACAGACCATGGTATGGATGAAACCTTTGCTCCAAATGCTTGCCGAAAGGGGAAGAAGACCGTTGGGCACTCACAGGGTAATTCTTCCAGTAGGTCTTACTTACTACTATACTGCTTATAAGTGGAATTCAACCGTAAAAAAATAAAGTTTCAATAGAAGTTGGTAAGTGACGGATCGTGAATAATGAAGAGCAATAAGGTTTAGAATGGAAGATTTGAAGAACAAAACAATCAGAAATATCACTTTTTTTTTTTTGTGAATAGGAGTGAAAACTTCGCTTGCATTTGGTGATAAAAAGTTTCTCCCTTTTGAACTAACTCTTATTTAGTTTCTTCATTTTGATTGGCATTGCATCATCATTTAATGATACAGTGCAACTAATATAGTTGATTACATCTGGAAACATTTTGTTTTTTTGCTCCCATGTGATAGAATTTTGGATGCCAATTGCAGTTCTTTTGTGGTTGTAACAATGTCTAGCACAGACCTTTACGCATACTTTTAGATTGTGATTTTTGTACTAGTTATGGAGGTGGATGATGACATCAAATTGAAAGTCACGGTTCTCAGAAGGGATTGTCACATTAACTTTTCATCAATTTGTGAGTTGTTTAACACATTCCGCTAATGAGACGACATGACAAGTGATGGACAATAAATATTCGTGTGACCTAAGTTCTACATTTGTTAGTGTCTCATTCTATTTCAAAGGGGCCAAGGTGCGAAACTTGCTTTGAAATAGCTACTTATTTCATGGATCAGGTATAGTACAAGTTATTGCCAATTGTAGACAACATATATTCCACCGAGTTGTCACCATAGAATGCCATAGAAAGATTATAAGTGCATGAATTTGGTAAAAAAATTTACTAATATGCTGAACTATTTGGAGCTAATAAATATGAGAATTCTAAGAAAAAGCCAATGGCTCGATGTTGTCACCATAGAATGCTATAGAAAGATTATAAGTGCATGAATTTGGTAAAAAAATTTACTAATGTGCTGAACTATTTGGAGCTAATAAATAGGAGAATTCTAAGAAAAAGACAATGGTTCGATGAGGTTTTGACGAACAAGAAGTTGTATGTCCTGACAAGTTTACCTATACGAGAGTGAGCAATAAAAACCAACAATTATGCTAGTTTAGATTTGTGAACTAAGGAAGCCAACTTTGAGCTCGTATTAAGAATCAAATAGATGGATTCCAAGTAGAATAACCTGTTCTTGCTACAGATAGATGGATTCCAAACAACATCGAGTAGAATAATCTATTCTTACTAAGATGTCCTACACTAGTTTTATCATTTAAGAGTTTTCTGAAAACTCTTCCCTATTTTTAAAAATTCATCTAACATAGTACGCAAGTCAAGAACTTTTGGAACTTTAAATTTAAGAACTCTTTCCTACTTCTTTGTTATTACTTGACCTTATAGGCTATGTATTAAAATAATACAATGTATTCTGCTTACATTAAGTCTATGTATGGTGATTGTCGCGGGGGCATCGCACAGATAGTGGTATAACAATGTCATTATGGTTGAGATGATAATCGATACATAGTTCTAGCAAAAAACTATTTGAGTAGAACTCTTGAATATTGATAACTTGGTCCTCTAGATATTTGAAGTGGGGTTGTGCATTCATTTCAACGACCTTGTTAACTTAAAAATTTAAAATGTAAAGCAGAATCAAATTAAGTGTAACATAACTAGGCGTGCAAACCATGCATCATGCATAGGTAGAGTCTAAACACCACCTAGACGAGCTTTTTAGAACAATGAGCAAATTGCTTCAACTTGAATAAGAAAGAGCACACATTTGGCCAAACTTAAAAAATTTACTTTTAAATAAATTTATTTATAAGTAAAAAAGTAAGTTATGAAATAAATAATTTTCGGCGTAACACAAGTTAGTGTACAGAAAAATATGGTTCAAATTTTTTCTTTTAAATAAATTGGCTTTCTTAATTACTCATAAAATCTTGATTTACCTTATTTGAATTATCCAGACTTCCTATTGCATATCATATTGAGGAGATCATTGTGCCACTTTAATCTTTTGTTTATGTTCCTAAATTGCGACGTTTGATTCATGGATCGGTTTCGGTCTACACCAATCTCCAAGATTATTACATTGGTAATATCCTTGAAAAAAATTTAAAGAACATAAGAAATGAAAAATATATTAGACTATGAAACTCAAAAAACTCGTCAATTTAATTGAATTTCTACGGTAGCAAATGCATGAGAACTTATTAAAGTCACGAGCAATTTAATAATAAATCATATGAGAAGCGTAAATTCTGCTTCTACAATCAACCTTAAAATTTCCAAAATGATGAATGAATTTCCCAAGCACACAATGCAGTGAAAGTTCATCATCACAATTTCATAATTAAATGCAGTCTGGAGGTAAAAAATGGTCCAATCCCCAAGATTATTACAGATTTAGGAAATACAAAAGCAATATGTGTTTTCAGAATTAATTTGAAGAAGAAAACGACAAAGTCTTCTGTAATTTAAACTTCTGAAAAGGCAAAATGAAAGGTTAAAAACTAATGATCTGGCATGTGCATCATTTGCTCCTGCAAGTAAATAGAAAACAGTTGAAAAAGATTGCATGCGCCTGATAAAATTTCCAAAAAGAGCAAATGAAAGATAAAAGGAGTTGGCACCTATGGTGGCTTTATGAATTTCATTTCTCGATTATCAAGTGCAGTTATATCACTGCTATATGCATGTGCAATATCTATTAGGTACTTATCTATTGAGAAGAGAATACCTTTCTAGATCCATGACTGAGGCTGCATCCTGTCTAAAGCACTTTAAGTAGAAAGTCTCACCACCCGCATTTCATATAGAAGAGAAGATAAAAGTCAATGACTTAGACAAAATTTAGTGGAACCTAACAAAGATATTTCTGTTCACAACCTAACAAAGGGGTTTCCACATGACTAGTCTACTCAGCCTGCATCTTGCCATATGGAAAATGCAATGTGATTTTAAAAAGCTTTGAAGAAATCTTGTGATAGGATATCGGGAATTACTTGTTTGCTATCAGGATGTCAGACCAAAAGTTTCAATTAAATTGGTATCTTTTGGCTGGTTGACAATATTTACGAACATATCTTTTAGCTTGGCATGATCTACCATCTCTTCTAGGATTTTATCTTCAATTCCTACAGCGAGTTTCTTTTGATCCTCATTTTCATTTGAGGAAGAAGAGAACACAAACTCGGATAAACGGTCCTTCTGAGCTTGCCTACAGTACTTATCCCCCTCAGTCGTCCCAGATGTCATTAAATGGTAGGTGTACACAACTTTCTTCTGGCCAAGCCTGTATGCACGGCTTATAGCTTGCCTTTCCACGGATGGATTCCACACAACATCCAGTAGAACTACCCTTGAAGCCCCGATTAAATTTATACCCTCAGAACAGCACTTTGTTGAGGCAAGCATTACCTTCACTTCACTCTGTGGATCATTGAATAAATTTATCCAGGTCTGCCTCTGCTTCTGATCTAGCTTTCCTTGCATTGTGAAAACTTGCTTTCCGTCCACCCAATTGAAGATTGCAATCAGCTGCTCCTTTATTATTTCTAGAGGCTGAATGTACTGGCTAAATATCAGCACTTTTTCATCATTGGCTATGCTGAGGCGGACAAGCTCCATGACAAATCTTGTTTTCACACCTTCATTGGGATTAAGTCTAGAGGCCTCCAATGCATCCAGGTCAAATTCAAACTTTTCTCTTTCTGTTGAATGGGAGAGCAAGAAAAGGTACGGGTGCACAGAGATCAATGCTACCTTGTGTTCAAATTCAAAAGTGCTTGGCGAGCCTTCTATCCTCTCAATTAGACTCTTCTGCAATGTTGGGGGTTTCAGAAGGATCACACAATCTCTCAAACCAGGAAGACTCTGCTGAAGAATGGTGCCTTTGTGTACGTGAACAAATGGTGCTATTGCAGATTTAAGTTTCTCTATAGAAGCATTGTCAAATGGGTCTGCAATGGAACTAGAGCGAGGTCCTTTACTTTGTTTCCTCATTTTCTTCTCCCTGGAAGTGATCATCTCTGCAAATTGACTCTCCTTTCCAACTATATCAGCAATTTCTGGTCTCACTAGGCGCAATGTGTTGAAAGTTTCGGCAAAGTTGTTCTGGAAAGGAGTCCCAGAAAGAATGACGCACTTTTCTGTCTTGAGTTTCAGGAGGGTATTCCAAATGCTACTTCGATCATTTCGAGGAGTGTGCCCTTCGTCGAGAATAACCAATCCAGGTTTTTCAATAAGTATCTTCTTTAGAGGGTCAGACTCCTCATCAATGATGATTCTCTCTCTCTTTTTCCTCCCTTTTCCCTTCAGAAGTTCTTCTCCAGCCAGGGGTTTTTCACCAGCCAGCTTTTCGTAAAGAGTATAACTGATTCCCAGAACACTTGGTCCTTTATCCCATGAATATACTTTTACCCAACGAACTGCATCCTTGTCGAGGCCTTTTCGCTTGGGGAGATGTTCGAGAGCCAACTTGTTTTCCTTCCCTGAGAACTCGAGACTGCCTAGGTTATGGAATGGGAACTTAACTTCCCATTTCCTGAACTCTTCTTCCCAAGTGAGGAGCATACTGGCTGGAGCAATAATCATAGGTCGGCACTTTGGAAACAAGTTCAAATAAGTTTCCAAGAAAACAATAGCCAAACGGGTTTTTCCAGTCCCTGGAGCATGAGAAATGATGCAGCCCCCAACTCCACTTTGATCAGAAGCCCTCAGTTGGGTTAGATCAATGCTTCCAGCTATGTTCTTCCACAAAAACTCAAAGCCTTCTTGCTGATGTTTGTAAAGGCCTTCTCTGAGACCAGATTTAATATTCCAAACTGTTCCTTGAGCTTTACTGCTGATACCCGTAAATTTATCCACAGATGATGCTAAATCAAGTCCATCAAACATACACAACTGCTCTGTGTCAGAAGATACTTTCCTGTCTGGTTCTCGGTATGTTTTCTCCACCTACAAGAGTAGAACAAAAAAGATCCACATAAGCATTTTCATATTCAACCAAAGAAGAGGTTGCAGGATTCATCAAATCAAAAGACATACCCATGGGGGCATCACTTCTTCCGGTCCATACTCCACATGAGGACAATACTTGCATCTTAAACCAATCTCATCTTGTAAGACCCAAGTGTGCTCCCCTCTAGAGCATCTGTCCTGTTGAGTTTCTTTAGCATCAGGAGCATTTGCAACTTTTTTATCATTCTGTAGGCCATCAGAACGGTTAGTCTTTGCACGACTTTCTCAAACGTGCTCATAAAACATTAATTACAAATTCACAAACAAACAGCAAACAGTCCAGCTAGATGAATTATTTGTCAAGATGGCAAGTGACCAAGAAATAGATTTTACAATCCTTTAAGTTGTTAATGGTGGCATCATGTTTTGACTATTAATAATCCATCGATTCTTTTATCCAAGCTAATGGTCACTTGGATATGCTTCCAGGGTAGGGATATGTTGTAGACTAGTAGTTGGGTGATACAAACTTCAGCAAACCCATATTGGAAATATGATACTGAATTTATTTTTATTGTTATTTTGTTCAAATAAAAAAGTCATCAAATTGTGCCTATAAAGTAGGTGGATGACTTCAAAATCTAGAAGTATGAAATACCCAGTTCAATTAGAGACACAATACGATATGGTATTACCATGGTTTGAGCCAGTAAGGGACGTGGATAACAAATCTGGCAAAAACTATTTTTTGTTTATAAAAAGGGGGGTTTTGTAGAATCCGCAAAACTAAGAATTGAAGTATGTTTCCAATCTTGAAGCAATAGAAATTGTCTAAACTAAGAGTTGAGGCTTGAGCAGCAAGAATTATGTCCCATAAGAAACTGGCTCAAACAGTTAAAGTGGTTCATTTTCCGTGGAGAACTGTTGACTAGAAGTTTCAATTTTCAAGCATTTTATTGATGTTCTTAAATGGTAAGTACCTCATGGTAATCAAAGGAACCCATCTCCTCTAATGCTTCAGCAAAGCCCGCTTCAGAAAACAAACCTTCCACCATTTTTTCAAAATCTGATTGTTCTATTGGTTTTGGGACCTCATCTTCAAATCTGAATTTCAAAGGAAGAGTGTTTTGAGATGCAGGTTTCTGCTTAGCTTCTTCATCACTTTCCTCCATGTCAAAATCTGCTCCCTTATTCAGTAGAGAATCTGAGAGAATTCTGATGAAATCGTAATGCTTTCGTGAAGTAACTGGTATTTTTTTAGTTGGCTTCTTAGTTCCTTCCTCTTTGTCACACATCTCATCATCCACAGGTATTTTTTCATTTGGAGTATGGCCCTGGAGTCCTACACTAGTTATATCACATTTCTCCTGGACTTCGTTTTCACCTGGTAAATCAGTAGAAGAGGCTGTGTTATCTTCCCTCTCCGTCCCAGCCCATGATTGGCCCTTAGAATGAAGACTATTGGTTCTCTCTGCTCTTTCAAAGTCTTCGTGAGTACATGCCTGAATTGAGTTTGTGCAATTTGGCAAATCCCGTCTTTTACCACTTGCTTTCTCTTTCAAGCCTTCTTCTCCATTAGCATCATCATTCATATTTTCAGTTCCTTCATTTTCTTCATAGACTCCATATATCCTCCTTGTTTTCTCATGGAGCACTTGCCTCTTACAAGAACGCAGATTAATTTCTTGCTCGTTGTTACAACCTGAAAGGTCTCTCCTCTTTGAGGTATTTTGTGCTACAGTTCCCTTCTTATTACTGTGATATTCACTCCTTTTGTCTCGTACATAAGGTTCCTTGGAGGAGCGTGATGAGTCCACAGTATCAGAAGAATCAGAATTCTCCATTGAGAAATCTTCATCATCCACACTATCAAATCCACTATCACTAGGAGAAAGCAATTCATCTGATGAGTCCAAAATAATTCTGTCAACTTTTGATTGTATTTTTAGAATTCCCCTCTTCAATTGAGTCTGACCTGCAATAGCCTGACTGATCTGATGTCCACGGCCATTCGATTCTATAAAATCTTCTTGGGAAGAAGCAACTGCCTTGTAATGCAGACATATAGTTCTCTTGCTACCGCTGTCAGATCCACAACCAGTAATACGTTCGACAAAACCAACTCTTTTGTTTCTGCGTTCATCAATTTCCTTCTGTTCAGATTGGTTCTCACAGTCTGTCAAACATAGAACTAGATTTTAAAGTGAAAAAAAGTAAGAAAAGTGAAAAAAAAAGAAGGTATATGTGTTTATGCTGATTGAAAAATGTTTATAAAATCAAAAACATCTAAATACAACATTTAGATGCATTCACGATAAGAAATATGCCACTGTCTACCTAATTGCAGTTAATGAACGGAAGCATCTATTCATCGGGAAACAGAGCTCAGCAGTTCTAGATTTTCATCATCATAATCAATTTTTCCAACATCCCTAGAAGAAAAGGATTTGTAAGAATCACCAAAGGATATCTTTTGCTCGTACCTTTAGCATTTTCCCTGCAATCGGCAGCGGAATCTCCTTCACTAAATCCTTGCCCAGCAAAGGAGCCTCTCATGGATGAAGATAGTGGTTCTTTTCTTCTGAACTCTGCTTCATCAATTCTTTCAATCTCAATTTCCTCAGAACTTATTTCTCCTTTTTTGTTCCCTACATGGAGACATGAAAATTTAGGAAACCTACTATTGTGTTAATTGACAAAATTTGTACCAGCTAAAATTTTCATCATAACATTAATGTTTCGTATTTGTTATGACTGGAATCAACATTGTATTAATCGTCTTTGAGAACTATGATTTTGACTTTAAAGTCATCATCCAAGACTTTAACCAATATGGAAAGGCCATAACCCCTCATTTTCGACGCAGTTGTTACAGTAGGTGCTGGGATCCGGTATAGGAGGCCGAGAGATGGGCAGATGATTACTGCCCCCCAAAGAATCAGAAAATTGCCCATTTCCCCATAGTTGGGCACTTCTAGAAAAAACCACGAGGAACGAACGGAATGGTCCTAAAAATTTTGACAATTCTATAGCGAGCATCTCATATATGTGCCCAATTAATCTCATATCCGAAGGTGCAACTCCTAGATCTTCATCTGCTGAGAGATGTCCAACTACAAGAATGGAAAATGTAATGGCTTTGCGACTTCCTATTGGACGCGAGTCAATGTGGCTTTCAAATGCTTTACAATTATTTCATAGTTGGAATGGTAAAAATCTGTGTCAATAATGATGGAGATAGAGGCATCATGAGAAATTCTGGCTGCTAAAAATCCTATAGCATATATACAAGGAAGTCAATTTACCTGGACTCTTTTCTAGGAAATCTTGATTTTCCAACAATATTCTCTCACAATGAAAATGGAGATATCGTGGAATAATGTGCTAACTACATATAGTGCAGAAAAAAGTTTGACCAGAACTCTAGATCATCCGATCCAACTTGCTTACGATAAAGCCTTGAAAACTGAGACATTGAAGTTATGAAGACTTTGAAATATTGAAATTAGATTGGGTTACGAAAAGCCATTGAATTCACAGATCCACAAAATCCTGAATTAATTATAAATGGGCAAGACTCCGAACAAAAATGTTTTCACCAGTCATCACCTACATTGGATGCTGTTTCATTTTTTCTGTTTGACAAACAGAAACAACGATGACATGTGAGGCAGGAAAGATAAAGAAAACTTAGAAAGTTGTGAAGGGGCCGACATTTATAATTAACAACTCAGCTGCGATTAAATTTATAATAAATGTAATCGAAAGTTACCAAAGCACATTTTCTTGCAACCAACTTTTGACACGAAGCTTGACTGACATCTTCCACGCTTCATCGGTCTTCCACCATCACTTGATATGGATGCTCCACCCGAAGAATTGCCCCGTGACTGCCCCACAACCTTCTTCCCCTTCTTTGGACCATTTGTACCAGAGGTTCCATCTGAAAAAATGTCAACTTTTAAAAACAGTCATGATAAGAAACCGTCACTTTCTAATTAATTGCAGTCAATGAAAGTATTTAATCAACAAGACTATATGAATGCACTGCACGGGCATTTTCTCTAAGACGCAACCAACGTTACTATAGGTCAAACTATCACTACTTTAGATAAATTTTGATTTTTAATACGAGCTCAAAGTTGGATTCCTTAGTTCACAATTCTAAACTAGCATAATCGTTGATTTTTATTGCTCACTCTCGTATAGGTGAACTTGGTCAGGACATATAACTTCTTGTTCATCAAAACACCATCTCGTCGAGCCACTGGCCTTTTCTTTGAATTCTCCTATTTATTAGCTCAAAATAGTTTGGCACATTAGTATATTTTTTACCAAATTCATGCACTTATAATCTTTCTATGGCATTCTATGGTGACAACTCGGTGAAATACATGCCGTCTACAATTGACAATTACTTGTACTATATGTGATCGATGAAATAAGTAGCCATTTCAAAGAAAGTTTCGCACCTTGGCCCCATTGAAATAAAATGAGACACTAGCAAATGTAGTGCTTAGGTCAAATGCATATTTATTGTCCATCACTTGTCAAACTCTCATATTCGAAGATTTGAAAATCCACAAAATGAAGAGAGAACATTTGCATTGTTTGCAATTTTCTCCAGAATGTTGGTTAATGCAATTCCATGCATGTGGGAATTCAATGAAAGTTTCGAATTTCTTTGATTTGGAGCATTGATTGATTTTGTACTTGAAAGACATACACTTGCTATTGGAAATTTGTGAGGATATGGAGACCGGAAACATAAAACCAAACTTAAGAAAGACCAAAGACATTAAAGTTAAAGAATGAAGATCAAAATCCAATAAATGGAAGAAAATCTGAAACACAAGAAGGCTTCAACAACACATATCAAATATGCTGTCCTAAAAGCGATATTTGCCCCCTCTCCTTCATGAGATTGCTTACAGGACTCTTCGGATAATAGGTTAGAGGATTCAACAAGCCTTGGTGTGTTTGCATTAAGCAAAAATGAAAACACACAAATGAACAAGAACAATTATAAAAACTGGATTTTAGGTTTTGAGGTTTTGGAAAGATGAATAATATCAATATAATATTGCCCTCACTAATTTTATCTTCCAAAACAACTTATTTATAAACACTCACAAACCCAACACTAGCTGCAATATCTTCACATTCTTAAAATGAAATATAACTATGATAAATATGTGATCTTGGCTAAAAACTTAATAATATCAAAATTACAAATGAAAATTATGCAACAATTCAAGATCGAAACAGAAATGACCAGATAAAATAAGAAATTCCAAACTATCACCTTTTCCTACAAACAAGCTCGCCTTGTACAAGCGTCTCAAGGAAACAGAGTTCTACATGTCAAAATTTTCTTCATCTGAACTGGTGTCACCAGCATTCCTGGAGAAAGAGGATTCGTGCATATCAAGGAATGGTACATTTTTGCTCACACCACTAGGATTAGTAAAATTGGCTGCAGAATCTCCTCTCAATTGTTGCCTGATTGAAGACCCTTTCTTGGATGTAGAATGCATTCTTTTATTTCTGAACTCAGCTTTGTCAATTTTTTCAATCTCAATTTCCTTGGAATTCACATCTTCGTTTCTGTTCCCTACAGAGAGACATAATATATGAAACCTACTCAATGAATAAATTATCCAAGCCGTGTATCAATGACAATTTTTTTTTGGGGGGGACGAAGTATCAATGACACTTTTGAATGTAATATTACCATTTATTTCTTAAAAGTGCCAACTTTCTTATGTATCAGAGATCCAAAAGTTGAAAAGTAAGAAAACAAGGAGGTAATTTATGATAAAGCACTCTTTCATTTTTTGCTTTCGTGTGCCACGCCAAAATCATCGTGTTATAAGATTCTAAAATATATTTGATCCTTTTTGGCTTAAATGGAGGGGAAAAGATGAAAAGAGGCAAATATGACTTCTTATATGGCTCACTAGCGGAATGTGTTAAACAAATCACAAATTGTTGATAATTTAATGTGACAATCCCTTTTGAGAACTGTGACTTTCAATTTCATGTCATCATCAACCACCACAACTAGTACAAAAATCACCGTGAGAACACAATCTAAAAGTGTGTGTAAAGGTCTGTGCTAGAATATGCCATATACACAACCCCTTTATGTAAGTCCTTTGAGCAACTTAGACTAGAAAAGCTTATATGATGGCAGACATTTTTACAAACCACAAAAGAACTGCAATCGGTATCCAAAATTCTATCACATGGGAGACACCAAAACAAAAGGTTTCCAGATGTAATCAACTACATTAGTTGCACTGTATCATTAAATGATGATGCAATGCCAATCAAAATGAAGAAACTAAATAAGGGTTAGTTAAAAATGGAGAAACTTTTTAAAGTAAAACCTAGTTTCTCCTGGACATTCTGACAGCTGGAAGAATTACCCTGTGAGTGCCCAACGGTCGTCTTCCCCTTTCGGCAAGCATTTGGAGCAAAGGTTTCATCCAAACCCTGGTCTGTGATAATTTCCTCCACGTCCCCGGAACTACAAGAATTCCCATGTGCCACCCCAAAGTAGATCTTCCTCTTAGATCTTGTCCGCTTTGCGACACTTGAGTAGAATTCCCTGGTTGCTGCATCATAGTCCTTTGGAAGAAAATTACTCTGCTAAATATAGAAAATGTTAGATCACAGGTTTGAAACAATAAATTTTAAATGTGAGAATTTTTGGATTTATAGAGAGAAAGAAATGGGGAAGATTTTTGGTTTCGTTGGCGGGGAACGAGAGCTGCGTTCAAGTGCCACTGCTCAATTGTGGGGAAAATATTTCTAGATGTCACCCAAATTACATGTTTGTTTCGTTTTACTCATCAAATTTTGATTTGACCAATCTATTACTAGTATGGGAAAATATTTCTTGATGTCAAGCAAATTACATGTTTGTTTTGTTTTACTCATCAATTTTGATTTGACCAATCTATTACTAGTATGTCATTTCATTGCGATGTGATTCGATCGTAGGCTCTATTATGATGATGGATTGAGATGGTGAGTAGATTTTGAAGATGATCAGTGGAGTGAGATGATCGATTGAGAGAGACAGATTGAGGAGGCGAACATATTTTGGAAATGATCGGTTTAGGGAGACGATCGAATCAGGGAGATGGATTGAAGCGCTTAGCAAATTTTGGAAGAGATGATTTTGTGGGAGAAAAAATTGAAGTCGTAATAACTAACCACGTTTAAGTGATTTTTTCTTCTTGTATACGGTCGTGATAATCTCGATCAAAACTCATGGTAAATATTACATGCGACAGAGAGTGTGACATTATGAATTATTAGTTATTACATGCTAGTATACCATTTCTGGTGGGATTCGATTGTATGCTCTATTATGATGATGGATTGAGGTGGTGAATAGATTTTGAAGATGATTAGTAAATGAAGATGATCGATTAAGGGAGATGGATTGAAGGGGTGAGTAGATTTTTGAGATGATCGGTTTAAGAAGATGATTGAATTGGAGAGATAGATTAAGGCCCCGTTTGGGATTGATTTTGGAGCCCAACTTCTGATTCTCAAACAATCAGAAGTTGATTTAGGCGTTTGGCAAAATTTTTAAAAGTGATTATAAAATAATCTAACTCACCTGACAGCAGATTTTGAGAAGCAGCAAAAGGACAGCTTTTCAGATTCTGCTTTTAGCTTTTTCATTTATGTTTTATTAAAATACCCATTTTACCCCAAATTAATTAACTAATTCCTTTAATACCCACTTGAGAAACTGAATTGATGCAAGTTGGATCATAAAAAATAATATAAATTTAATTAATTTTTGCACTATATGACAATACTTTTATTTTGTAATTTTTATAAAATTCAAAATTTATTAGATTTTTATTATTTTTTTTTAAAATAATAATAATAAATGCATTGGCTTGTTAAAAAATATTTTGACTAGAAAAAAAAAATGAATTTTACCACTCGTAATAATAATAATAATACAAAATAATATTATTATAATCAATGTCCTTTTTAGTAATTTAATACCGTTACAGCAATAAATCACTTTTGTTTACCAAACGTTCAAATGCTGCTTTTGAAACAAACAGCAATTTTAAAACAAGAGTTTACCAAACACTTATCTGATTCTTTCCACAGCTGATTCTTTCTGCAGCACAGCAGAAGCTGATTCTCTTAAAAGCACAGCAATACCAAACCAAGCCTAAAGCGGTCATCAAATTTTGGAGGAAATGATTTTGTGAATGGAAAAATTGAAGACGTGGTGACACATAGACGTTTAAGTACTATTTTCTTCTCGTAGCAGAGAAAACTCTATACGATCGTGATAAAATGAGTAATAAACATGTGAAAAATTGAATTAGAAGAAGAAAGATATAGATGCATACCATTTTTGTGTTGAGCTAAAAGATTTTGTCGCTTTTGAATAATTATTTCTTGTACCAAGATATTGAATCTGTTCCAACAGAATTGAGAGTTTAGTATAAAAATAATCATACCCGTCTAAAGAGTCCTTTGCATATAAATGTTTTCTTTTCTTTCTAAATGATAATAAATTTTATTGCACTGTGTGTAAAGTAACTACACTTATTAAAATTAGTTGACTTTAAATATACCCAACAAGGTATGAGTTGGATTTCTTGAATATATATTAATTATTGTCATTAGTCTTATATAAAAAATATTCCGGATCAAGAAATAAATTTGTATAGTGGATTCAAAGTGTACAAAAGTAATTTTGTTGTAGTTGTTCATACCACCTATATATACACTCTCACAATCTCGATTTCACCATACAATTAATCTAACTTCACAATCATGAAACTCGTTTACAACGATAGAAATTAACTTATGGACTAAGCAACGAATTTTCAAAGACTATTGTTTTTAGCTGATCGTTGTCGAAAATATCAAAATTTTACCTTTGGTAAATGTTTAGAAAATTAAGAATTTAAAAATAAAAGATAAAAAAATTACCGAGAGGCTTACGACCATAAAAAAATATTTATGAAATAAGCAATGTATAAATATTATTGACCGATCTAATCAGTCGATAAAACTATTTTTAAAAAAATTATATTATCGACAGATGGTTGCCCATAGAAATTTACTAACCTTACCAACAATAATATGAACCGTCGATAAATAAAAAAAAATTAAACAAACTGTTAACTCACTTATAATGCCCATTGAAATTTACAAAGTATCCAAAACAGTTTATAGCAATAATAATTGACAAACAACTCTTTCTACATTCAATTTCACTATTAGTATAACATTTTAAATAACTGTTTTCTGGTAGAAAAATTAAAATGATTACCTGTATTATAAGTTGTGCTCCAAATCTTCGAAACTAGCAAAAGATGTAGCTTCCACGCACACATACGTAGAGAGAATTAGTACAATAATCTGTAATTTAAATGGTTTTAATGCATTTAATTAATTAGTTATGTAATTAATATGTAAAAATAAAATTTAGGTAAAGATAATACAAATAGTAATAATGATCACAGTATTAATTCTTGAGGTTTTTAAAGCTCAAGTTTGGTCAATAACAATGAAATGATATACATAATAATTAATTTGAATTCAAATTTATTAGTATTAGTGTGAAATATCACATATATTTGGCACATTTGGTAAATAATAAAGAATATAAGACAACATGTATTACTGCATGTAACCTCCATTATTAGATATGCAAATCAAGTGTTGATTACATAAATTAAATTCAGTTCTATCAAATTAGACTGTTAAAATTACAATCTTAATTTGACCACCCGCTTTATTTGAATGAATATGTTGCTAGACAATTCAACATCGTCAATAATGACGAATAATTAACGACAGAATCTATGACAATTAAAAAAAATGATAAAATTAGGTCACTCAATCGCTAATCTCAAAATATGTAGATAGACTTAGTGACAAAATACTTAGCTAAAGACCGTTAGAGCTAAACCCATTATTGATATAAATTAATTTTCATTTTTTTACAATAAAATCAATGATGGATTTGGTGACTAAAGATTCAGTAGCTTTTCAACAATTACTTCAAGTACCAAGATATTGAATATGTTCCAATAGAAATGAGAGTTAGTAAAAATTAATCACACATGTCTAAAATAATTCTTTGCATAAAATATTTTTCTTTTCTTTTTAAACGATAATAAAATTTATTGCACGCTGTTTAAATTACACTTCGTAAAATTAGTTGACATTAAATATGCCCAACAAAGTATGAGTCGGATATTTTGGATGGACATTAATTATTGTCATTTGCCCTATATAGAGAATAGTTCGGTTCAGATTAAGAAATACATTTTTTATAGTCGATTCAAATTGTACAAAAGAAATTTTGTTCTAATTGTTCATATCATATCTATATATACATTCTAACGATCTCGATTTTCACCATAAAATTAATCTAGTTTCACTACCATAAAACTCGTTTACAATGACAGAAATTCACGTATGGACTTAACGACGAATTTCCAACTACTATTATTTTTATAGCTGATTCAAAGTGCAAAAAATAAATACTCATGGGTCATTCATTCCATGAGTATTTACATTTTCATAATCTCGATTTTCATCATACAATTAATCTAGCTTCACTACCATAAAACTCATTTATGGTGATAGAAATTATTTAGAGGCTTAGCGACGAATGGTCGTTATTTTTTATTTTTTAAATCCCAAAAATAAAAATTACTGACAGATTTGGTGACGACAACAAATGGTTTGCTAGAGAATCATTGCTAATTTGTCGAAAATATTAAATCAATTAAAAATATTAAGGATGGCCTTTGGTAAATGTTAAGAAAATTAAGAATTTAAAAAAAAAAAATAAAGAAAATTATCAAGAGTCACAACCATAAAATTGAAATAAGCAATGTATAAATTTTACCAACGGACGGTTGCCTATCGGAATTTAGTAACCGTACCAACAACAATATGAACGTTGGTAAATGAAGAAAATTAAACAATAACACACTATTCACGAACAAAGTATCCAAAACAGTTTATACCAAAAATAATTCACGAACAATTCTTTCTACATTCAATTTCACTATTAGTATAACTTTTTTTTCTTTTGGTAGAAAAATTAAAATAATTACCTGTATAAGTTGTGCTCCAAATCTTCAAAACCAGCAAAAGATGTAGTCTCTAACAAAAACAATGTGTCAAAAGAGTGCTTCCACACACACATAAGCGTAGAGAATTATTTAGTACACTGTAACTCAAATGTGTTTAATGCATTTAATTAATTGGTTACGTAATTAATATGTAAAAACAACATTTAGGTAAGATAATACAAATATATAGTAATAATGATCATTGTAACAATTCTTGAGGTTTTTAAAGCACGGGTTTCGTTAATAACAATGAAATGATATACATAATAATTAATTTGAATTCAAATTAATTAGTATTAGTGTGAAATATCACATATATTTGGCACATTTTTGTAAATAATAATGAATACATGACAACATGTAATATATTGCATGTAACCTCCTTTTTTATATATGCAAATCAAATGTGGATTACATATATTTAGTTCAGTTCTTACAAATTAGATTGTTAAAATTACAATCTTGATTTGACCATTACCCGCTTTATTTGAATGAATACGCGGCTAGAAAATTTAACATCGTCAATAATGATGAATAATTAATTAACGATAAAATCTATGACAATTAAAAAAAATGATGTAATTAGGTCAGTCAATCGCTAATCTCAAAATATGTAGTTGGACCTAGTGGCGAAACCCTTCACTGAAGACTGTTACTAAATCCATTATTGATATATATTAATTTTTCATTTTTTTACAATAAAATCAACAACGGATTTGGTGACTAAACATTCAGTTGCTTTTCGACAATTACTTCTAGTGCCAAGATATTGAATCTGTTCCAATAGAAATGAGAGTTTAGTAAAAAATAATAACACGTCTAAAATAATCCTTTGCATATAATCTTTTTCACTTATTTCTAAATGATAACAATTTTATTGCACCCTGCTTAAACTACACTTGTTAAAGAAAGTATGAGTTGGATATTTTAGATTCACGTTAATTATTATCATTAGTATCCTATATAGAAAATAGTCTAGTTCAGATCAAAAAATACATTTTTATAGTCAATTCAAAGTGTACAAAAGAAATTTTGTTCTAATTGTTCATACCATCTATATATACATTCTAACGATCTCGATTTTTACCATAAAATTAATCTAGCTTCACTACCATAAAGCTCCTTTACAATGGCAAAAATTCACTTATGAACTTAACAACGAATTCCAATGACTATTATTTTTATAGCTGATTCAAAGTGCACAAAATAAATCTTCTTTGGGTTATTCATACCATAAGTATTTACATTTTCATCATACAATTAATCTTGTCTCACAACCATAAAACACATTTATAGCGATAGAAATTATTTACGAGCTTAGCGACGAATTTCCAATGATCATTATTTTTTATTTCTTTTCAATCAATTAAAAAAAAAACACTCACCGACAGATTTGGTGAAACACTTACCGACAAATGGTTTGCTAGAGAATAGTCACTAATTTGTCGAAAATATTAAAACAATTAAAAATACTAAGGATAAACTTAGGTAAATGTTAAGAAAATTAAGAATTAAAAAAAACGATAAAGAAAATTATCAAGAGTCACACGACCATAAAAATGAAATAAGTAATGTATAGATATTACCGACGGACGGTTGCCAATCAGAATTTACTAACCGTACCAACATCAATATGAATGTTGGTAAATGAAGAAAATTAAACAAACTGTTACTAACAGGCGCTAATGCCCATTGGAATTTACAAAGTATCCAAATTAAACAATTTATTTCAAAAATAATTCACGAACAACTCTTTCTACATTCAGTTTCACTATTAGTATAACCTTTTATATAAATTTTATTTGTAGAAAAATTAAAATGATTACATGTATAAGTTGTGCTCCAAATCTTTGAAAGCAGCAAAAGATGTAGCTTCTAAGAAAACAATATATCAAAAGAGTGCTGTTATGTACCGATCCTAGTTGGTAACCCACGTGCCACGTAAGCATAGTCGAAACAAGTACGCGTACACCCTATCCGAGGCGGTTTGAACCGAGGAGACCGGCTGCCGAGGCACTTCCGAATTGAGCCGACCCTAGTTGCGTGCCAAGGAAGCCTCCCTGCAACTCAACCCTGACAAGAGTGATGGGACAGCCTGCCATGGCGGCTTGTCATGATCATAGCCCTCAGTCTGCGGCTGAGAGTGACTGCCCCATTAATACTAATGACGTGACACCAAAGATGTGACTTAAGAACCCATCGGATGAGGCCACGTGTCGCACATCTAGGAGAATCGTTCCCATAAGATTTGCCTATAAATACCTAATTCATTTGACAAAACAAGGAGGTTGAAAATATTACTCTTAAGTATACATATAACAAGTCCTTGATTCTAATGGTTCTCAAGTATTCTAACCACCTGGGAATCTGTTAGTTCGAGGCCCTCAGGCTTTCACCTTTGATTTAAGAGTGTTTTCAATCTTTTATATTCCTTTGAATCTTCCTTCCATCCGGACGGGGGGTTATCTACGTGGTTGAATAAACCACGTGGCGGTCTTAGTGAAAGAAAAACACACGTGAGCACAGGGAGCGTGGGGATCCTGTTGGCAACCATTTTTGGGGGTCAACAGATTGGCGCCGTCTGTGGGAATCGGGACAAAAAGCTTCTTTTTCCTTGAACAAAGGAACCCCCCTGAAAAGGGATCAACCGACCCACAAAATGAGTGGAAGCAATGAAGAAGGGAACCCTAGAAGAACCAGGCCCGTAGAAAAAGATGAAGTCAGGGCTGAAGAAGCCCCCCGAAGGAGGCGAGGAAGAAGGCCTCCCACGAACCTCGAACGAGAAATGAGAACGATGGCCGCCAGCGTGAGGCAGCTGGCTCAGCACCATGCGCAAATGCAGGGGTATATCCAAATGATGCATGCAAGGGGTGAGGACCACCCCCGAGAGTCTGATCCAGACGAGCCCGAGGAAGAACCGGAGGTTAACAGCAGGCGCCCCCGTGACCAGCAGGCCGGAGGAGAAGCCTCCCATGCTAGAACCAACGAGGCTGGGAACAAAGCCGCTGCTTCGGAAAGGAGGCCCCAGCCGACAATGTCGGCCAGTGTGTTTGAAAGACTAGGCGAACAGGGAAGCAGGAGATGGCCCCAGGATAACCCGCAAAGGGGAGAAATGCCCCAAAGCCCCCCTAGGAATAGGCGGGAAAGGAGGGCAAAGGAAGCCGAGGCCAGGGGAGAATCAGATTACCAGCCATACGCACCCCAGCCTACCATTCAACCACAACAGAACTATGGGGGCGGACAACAAGCCCAATGCCATGCCCCATTACCTCCGGAGGTGAACATCGGGGGAGGGTATCCGAGGCCTACGAGATCATTCGAGGTAGATGACGATGACGAGAACCTTCCTTTTTCAGCCGGAATCAGGAACGCGTCCATTCCCCACGAGTTTCGCGTGCCAAAAATTACCCCTTACACAGGCAGGGGTGATCCGTTGGATCACGTGAACACGTACAAGACGGAGATGAGCCTCCGAGGAGCAACCCCGGCCTTGAAATGAAGGGCCTTCCACCTGACCTTGTCAGGAGGAGCGAAGCGGTGGTATAACAAGCTCGTCGCGGGGAGCATTTCCAGCTGGCCAGAGCTGAAAAAGACTTTCATAAATTACTTCTCCTCACAAAAGCCCGCGTCAGCCCCGGTACAACGCCTCCACGATGTGAGGCAAGCCCCAAGCGAGCCATTGCAAAGTTACCTGGGCCGCTTCAATGAAGAAATGTTATTTTGCGAAAGAATAACAGATGCCGAGGCCTTGTCCGCCCTTAAAGCGGGGCTAGACATGAACCATCCGTTCTGGAGGGATGTCCGCAACAAGAACCCAGCTACCTTCGACCAGCTGGTGGAAATGATCACCGAGGAGATAACCAACGAGAACATGATCCTCCACAGGAACCGAGGAGGGTTGGGAGCCAACCCGGCATCGAGGGCCGGTTACATCCAAAATCCCAGCAGAGCTGTTCATCAACACAATCCTCGACGGAGAAACTACCCCTCCGACCCAAATGTCGGGATGAGTTATGTGGCCTCTGCACAAGAAGGCCTGCTCCTCCCTTACACGGCTCCCTTGCCGTCGGTCCCCGCGGCCGGACTATACAACTATAGCATGCCCCCATCCACCTACTATGAGGCTGGAACCAGCACGCTTCCGGCAATTCCTCCCCCTCAGGGAACTCAGCCGAAGTACTGCTGCGTTCACCGAAGCTATGGACATAGCACGGACGAATGTCGAGAGGTAGAAGAACTTGCCAATCGGAGGGCGACCAACCCGGGGGCCAAAACGCGGGATGAACACCAGGCGAGGAGATCAGGCCCCGACAAGAGGTCGTGGAACCAATTTTCAGGATAGGCGCTCCCAGCAATGGGATAGGAGGCCTCCGGGCCATGAGCAGCGATCGAGGCGTAGCTCGAGGAGCCCTGCCAGACAACCTCGGATAGAGCGCAATCCCGAGCCCCGTCTGATCAAAGGACCGGAAAAGGCTCCGATTCGGGAGATTGACACCATCCACGGAGGACCTTATATTGGTGGGCAGACACGGAACGCCCAGAAAAGTTATGCCAAAGAGGCCGAAGGGATCCAGATGACTAATTGGCTCATCAATAGCAGGCCCTCAGGGTCAAAAAGGGCCGACCCTATCACATTCACGGAGGAAGATATGAAAGGCGTGCATTACCCCCACTGCGATGCCCTGGTTGTAAGAGCAGTGGTGGCTCGGAATGGACTGGGGAGAATGCTGGTTGACAACGGCAGCTCCGTTAATGTCATCTTCCTCAGCACATATGAGCAAATGAACGTGGATGTACAGCTGGAGCCGTCGACCGAGCCCCTCTATGGGTTCACGGGTGATTGCGTAACCCCGAAAGGGATAGTGCGCCTCCCCGTTAGCATGGGAGAAGAACCTCTCGCGTCCCATACTTTCATGGAATTCCTGGTAGTGGACAGAAGGTCAGCTTATCACGGAGTCTTGGGCCGGCCAGCCTTAAAGGAACTTTGGGCAGTAACTTCCATCCACCACCTTTGCGTAAAATTCCCCACCGGAGGAGGGATAGCAACGGTACGAGGCAATCAACCCGAGGCTAGGAAATGTTACCGTAATGCCTTGAGAAAAGCGGAAAAGAAAGATATTAACATGACGCTGCTAGAAATAGAGATGACGGAAGCGATAATGGAAGAGCCGGGGGATGTTACAATGGAGGAAGCAGTAACTCCCGATGACATCGATCCAAGAATAACGGGGGGTGCTGATTCCCAGGCCGCATCCAGCGGGGAACTAGAGTATTTTCAGGCAGATAGCAGTAACCCAACGAGGAAACTTCAGATAGGAAAGGACCTCCTTGAAATGCCCAAAGAAGCCCTGAAGAGGTTCCTTCGAGAAAATCTGGACGTCTTCGCGTGGAAACACGAAGACATGGTTGGAATCGACGCTAAGATAAGTTGCCATCGCCTCAATATCGACCCTAAATTCCCCTCCCACAGGCAGAAAAGAAGGCCACTGAATGCTGAAAAGTACGAGGCCTTGAAGGAAGAAGTGGACATACTCCTACAAAGCAACTTTATACGAGAAGCCAGATATCCAAAGTGGGTATCCAACCCGGTGTTGGTTAAAAAGCCAAATGGAAAAATGAGAACCTGCATTGACTTCTCTAACCTCAACCAAGCCTGCCCCAAAGACAGTTTTCCGCTGCCTCGGATCGACCAGCTTGTCGACGCTACGGCAGGACACGAACTCCTAAGCTTTATGGACGCTTACTCGGGATACAATCAAATCCCAATGTATCCGCCGGATGAGGAACATACGTCGTTCGTAACGGACAAAGGCCTCTACTGCTACAAGGTCATGCCCTTCGGCCTGAAAAACGCCGGGGCCACTTACCAGAGGCTTGTTAACAAGATGTTAGCGTCTCAGCTCGGTACAACTATGGAAGTATATGTCGATGACATGCTGGTTAAAAGCCTTAAATCAGAAGACCATATTCGCCACCTCGACGAGGCATTTAGAATTCTTCGGGCATATAGGATGAGGCTGAATCCGTTGAAGTGCACGTTCGGGGTAGCCTCGGGTAAGTTCTTGGGATACTTAGTCAACCAAAGGGGGATCGAGGCCAATCCCGAAAAGATCCAAGCATTAATTGACATGGGTTCCCCAAGAAAGCCAAAGGATGTACAGCGCTTAACGGGGAGGATGGCGACCCTCAGCAGGTTCGTCTCCAAGGCGACAGATAAGTGCACCCCTTTCTTCAAAATACTAAAAGGAGGCTCCAGGTTCGAATGGACGACAGAATGCGAAACCGCATTCCAGGCTTTGAAGGAACACCTCGGCCACGCGCCACTTCTGTCCAAACCAAAAGCGGGCGAGCCCCTGCTATTATATCTCGCCGTCTCCGGAGAATCGGTAAGCTCAGTTCTAACCTGGGAGGAGGAACACCAACTGCCCGTTTACTATGTAAGTAAAGCCCTAATAGGGGCAGAAACGCGCTACCCGGATATGGAGAAATTAGCGCTATCCCTGATTACAGCCTCAAGAAAGTTGAGGCCGTACTTCCTAGCACACAGCATCCACGTCCTTACCAATTTCCCTTTAAGGCAAGTCCTGCAAAAGCCGGAAGCCTCAGGAAGATTGCTAAAATGGGCCGTCGAGCTCAGTCAATTCGACATTGTTTATAGGAGAAGATCGGCCATCAAGGGACAGGCCCTAGCCGACTTTGTGGCCGAGTTTACCTATCCCCCCAGGGCGGATGACCCTATGGCACTAGGCGAACCACCCACGTGGTGCCTATTCGTTGATGGCTCCTCAGGAGACTTGGGTTCAGGGGCCGGGATAGTCCTCATCAGCCCAGAGGGTCACAGGTTAAATTGCGCCATCAGGTTCGATTTCAAGGCCTCAAACAATGTCGCCGAATATGAGGCCCTCCTGGCTGGCATTCGCCTCGCCATTGAAATGAAGGTGCAGAGGCTCTCGGCGTCAAGTGACTCCCAGCTCGTTGTGAGCCAAGTAAACGGAAGCTTCGCTGCCAGGGAGAAAGGAATGGCCGCGTATCTCAAGCTGGTGAGAAATCTTATTCTCTGCTTTGATAAATTTGAAATAATCCACGTCCCTCGAGCCAGCAACTCAAATGCAGACGCATTATCCAAACTGGCCAGTAGTAAAGATTCAGAACTCCTCAAAATGGTTCCAATCGAGCACCTCGCCCAACCCTCCATCAACGCTGTTGAGGAAATATTGTCAATTGAGGAAGGTCCCACGTGGATGGATCCTATCCTCGCTTTTCTGAAAAACCAAACCCTCCCCAGCAATACAACCGAGGCGAGGAAATTGAAAAGGAGGTCAGCGCACTTCCTACTTTCGGACGACGTTCTATATAAGCAAGGCTATTCTTCACCCCTCCTCAGATGCGTCAGCCCCAGCGAGGCAGATTATATCCTCAAAGAAGTCCACGAGGGAATATGTGGTAACCACACCGGCGGAATGGCTCTGGCCCAAAAGATCCTGAAGCAAGGATACTTCTGGCCCACTTTAAAGAAGGACGCCCAACTTCATATCAGAAAATGCGATAAATGTCAGCGCTTCGCCACAATTCCGAGGCAGCCTCACCAAGAACTCACAGTTGTGTCTAGCCCCTGGCCTTTCGCCAAATGGGGAATAGACTTTATAGGCCCGATGCCGAGGGGGAGAGGAAACGCTTGCCACGCCCTAGTAGCTATAGACTATTTTACGAAATGGGTCGAGGCAGAACCAATGATGAAGATTACCGAGGCCAACACTTCCAAATTCTTGTGGAAAAATATTATTTGCAGATTTGGAATCCCCCATTCTCTGGTCTTAAATAATGGGAGGCAGTTCGACAACAAGAAGGTCAAAAATTTGTGCGAAGAGCTGGGGATAGCAAAACACTTCTCGAGCCCCCATCACCCGCAGGCTAATGGTCAAGTCGAGGCAGTTAACAAGACCATCAAGTATACTCTCAAACGAAAACTGGAGGCATCCAAGGGGGCATGGGTAGATGAACTCCCTCACGTTCTCTGGGCCATCAGAACCACATCCAGGACCCCCACGGGTGAGACCCCCTTCTCCATGGCTTATGGATCCGAAGCTGTGTGCCCGGTCGAAATCGGCATACCCTCCCCCCGTCGGCTATTGTTCAACGAACAAATCAACGATGACTTGATGAGAATAAACCTGGACCTGATAGACGAAAAAAGAGGCGAGTCCCAAATCCGTTTGGCCTCCTACCAAAGGAAGATGGCGAGGCACTTCAACAGAAGGGTAAGAAAACGATCGTTTCGTCTCGGGGACCTTGTTCTAAGAAGAGTATTTTTATCTTCAAAAGAGGCAGGGGTAGGAACCTTGGGCCCCAACTGGGAGGGTCCCTACCGAATCACCGGTGAGACGCGACCTGGAACCTATAATATCGAAGACATGTGCAATAAACAACAGCCCCACCCGTGGAACGCTGAGCACTTGCGTCGATATTATCAATAGGTCAGAAGTGGGTCATCTTGTTTGTTCTCGTTACGACATTGTGATCTAACCGACCCTTTTGGACTTGATGTGTTGTAAATGGTCAGAAGTGGGTCATCTTGTTTGTTCTCGTTACGACATTATGATCTAACCGACCCTTTTGGACTTGGTGTGTTGTAAATAGTCAGAAGTGGGTTACCTTGTTTGTTTTTCTTTGTCCCGACCTGTTAAATCTAATCGATTCGATTATGCTTAATGTGCTACCAATCGACAAAAGAACAAGCAAAGTAAATAGTCCAAAGCATCATATCCATTAAAACAAGCTTCATTAAAACCCTATCTATTACAAAAACCTATCAACTATCCTCCTCACCACCAACATCGGGCGGGGGAAACTTAGCCGCAAAAGAATCAACATCAAAATCTGGAAATTCCGCTCGGAGGGCAGCAATAACCTCCTGATGCCCAACTCTGGCAAAGTAATCGGAGAAGCCGGTATAGGCCTCCGTATTATGAAAATTGGCCACAAAGTCAGCCTCCGCGGTCTCCAGCCTCGCCTCCAATTCACCCTTCTCGGCCAATAAACGCGCGACCTCCAACTTAAATGACTCCAAGTCCCCCTTCAAATTCCTCAACTCTTCACCATGGGACTTGGCCTCACCCAAAAGTCGCCTCTTCTCCATGTTGGCAGCTTCTAGGGCGTCGGCGGCCACTTTCTGAGCAGCGTTGGCGTTGTCCAACTGCTTCGTCAAATTCAGGAGGTTAGAATCTGATTCCTTCAAGTCGGCCTCCAACTGCTCATAAGCGACACGCGCGCTGTCCAGTGCCGCCTGCAAACCCTCTAGGGCCTTCTTATGCTCCTTGTCATGTTTGGAGGCCTGGGCACTGAGCTTCCGCTGCTCCTGCATACGCGTCCGGAACTCACCGAGCACCTTCATATGCATTGCTGAAGCCCGGACAGCTGAAGCTAAGCTCGCCTCCAACACATCCTCCAAGTCCCCGTGGGAAGAGAACTCCTCCCACTTAGGGGTGAAGTATTTCTTCACGGCCTGAGCACCCATGGATGGGAAGAAGGGCAGCGACCGGAGGTCATCGTCTGGGATCCTAGCCCCAGTGCTCCCTATCAAATCTCTTAGCCGCTTCCTGGACTGGTAAGGCCCCCCATCAGTGCCCCCCACTCCCTGAGACTTGGGGGGACTTTCCAAAACCACCTCTCCCGAGGTGTTTACCACCAATGTGCGTTGCCCCGCCGGAACAGGGCACGTCACGCATTCGTCGTCCACCTCCACAGCTTTCCCCTTCGCCTGTGGAGCATCGGAAGTCGTTGCCCTCTGTCTTTTCTTCCTCGTCAAGTGCTCATCTCCCTCCGGAGTACTTGTCTCGTGAACCTCTATCACCTTCGAGGCCTCAGTGCCTCCCTTGTGCCCCTCTCGGCTCATGTCTTCCACTGCTTTCTTCTGACGAACCTCCTCCTTAGAACCGGCCGCCAGAGCCCTTGGAGTCTGCTTCGCCAGCCGAGCCAAGGTTGGCCTCGGACGCTTTCCTTGTTGTATCTCCTCTGCGAGGCCAAGATGTCCCGGTGTTAGCACGATATAAAACGGAGTTTGAACCAAGCAGAAACATCAGAACATTACCTCTTGAGGCCATGAGACCCAACTCACTTAAACAGTGCTGCCTATTCAGAAGAAACCCGTACCGCCTGTTCGACGGAGGCGCCTGATAAATTGATCGGATCACGTCGAGGAGTTCCTCGGATATCTCACAGCGCGGAAGCACCCCTGAAAACAAAAAGGAAACGCATCAGAGCATATAAAAGCCGCGTCAGAGTCAACCACTTCCACGTTCCTCACTCACTGGCTATTCCATAAAAACTGGACACATCCAGTTCCGGCTCAGGGTCGTCCATTACCCTCTGCCAATTACCCGCCACCCAGAACCAGGACTCCTTCCACTGTTTTATAGAGGAAGGGCAATCCGTCACAAGGGGTTTGTGCGCTCCCCATGGGCAAAAATAATACCACCCGAGCTCATCCTCCCTATCCTTCTTCTTCGGCAATTTCCTCGGCTGGTATAGGGTCTGAAATACATGGAGGGGCATCTCCAGTCCAAACGAATGTCTGAACCACAGGTACAGACTCCCTGCCATCTGGCTCCACCCGTTCGGAGCCACCTGTGTTGGAGCCAACCCATAGGCTCGCAAGACCCTTCGGAAGAATGGATGTAAAGGCAGTCGCAAGCCGCCCACGAAGGCATTGAGATGCAAGGCGGTACAACCCCTCCTCGGCACACAAGCTCACTCGTTCTGCTCCGGAAGTATGAGCTCGATGTCCCCGGGAATTCGATACTGCTCCCTCAGGTCTGCCAAGTCCCCCTCCACCATTATTGAGGGAACATCCATGGCTGTCCATCTAATTGGGTCGGCCATATAAGGGTCCGTCCCCTCCACTAACCTCGGCGTAACGGGTATGTCCATTGCCTCCCCAGTAAAGCCAGAAACACCTCTAAGGGGCAACACACCAGCCATGGAGGGAGACACTGGTGGGGACCCCTCGTCCCCAACGCGCCCAGTAGCATCATCTTCAGCGAACCTCACAGACATTTGCTAAAATAAAACAAATTCAATAAGTAAAGGGGCTTGAAATATAAGGGTTTACCTAAAACCTAAACCTTCACCGGAAATGGAAACGGAAACCAGACAACGGAAAGTGTTCGCCGGAAATCTTAGGTTGCAATCTCTCTCCAATTTTCTCAAAATGACGCAAGGAAAATTGCCCAACACTTCATGTATATATATAGGCAACGAAAGACGATTCTGCACCATTGGATCAGTCACTGATTCATCCCCACCGTCCATAGCCTTCAGGCCATCTCCGCCCTTGAAGGTCAAAGGACACCGACATCTATTTGAATGAACGGCCACGATGCACGCGTAACTATCACGCGCGCGTGAGTTCTTGTAACTAACAAAGCCACCAAAATTCAAATGCCATCATTACCTGCGGCCGTCTTTTCACCATGCCCGAGGGGACGTGCCGCAAATAGCCAATCAAGTCAGACTTGTAAATTGGACCATTAATTATTCTGCAACAAGCCTCTTCCAACATGGGACTCGGCTATCCAAAAAGCCTCTCCCAAACATGGGACTCGGCTCTCTTCCAGCCTCCCCCATCCAGGGACTCGGCTATCCAAATAGCCTCTCCCAAACATGGGACTCGGCTCTCTTCCAGCCTCTCCCATCCAGGGACTCGGCTATCCAAATAGCCTCTCCCAAACATGGGACTCGGCTCTCTTCCAGCCTCTCCCAACGTGGGACTCGGCTCTCTTACAACCTCGCCCATCTTGGGGCTCGGCTGTCCAAATAGCCACTCCCCACGTAGGACTCGGCTATCCAAAGAGCCTCTCCCAAACATGGGACTCGGCTCTCTTCCAGCCACTCCCCACGTGTGGGACTCGGCTATCCAAAAAGCCTCTCCCAAACATGGGACTCGGCTCTCTTCCAGCCTCTCCCAACGTGGGACTCGGCTCTCTTACAGCCTCGCCCATCTTGGGGCTCGGCTGTCCAAATAGCCACTCCCCACGTAGGACTCGGCTATCCAAAGAGCCTCTCCCAAACATGGGACTCGGCTCTCTTCCAGCCTCTCACAACGTGGGACTCGGCTCTCTTACAGCCTCGCCCATCTTGGGGCTCGGCTGTCCAAATAGCCACTCCCCACGTAGGACTCGGCTATCCAAAGAGCCTCTCCCAAACATGGGACTCGGCTCTCTTCCAGCCTCTCACAACGTGGGACTCGGCTCTCTTACAGCCTCGCCCATCTTGGGGCTCGGTTATCCAAATAAGCCACTCCTCACATGGGACTCGGCTATCCAAAGAGCCTCTCCCAAACATGGGACTCGGCTCTCTTCCAGCCTCGCCCACCCCGGAAAACACATCTGTGATTCCAAGGCTCACCATCCACATTAATGAGCATTTCGAGCCTTGTGGGACTAATTCCAACTTTCAAACAAATTCCAAGTCCAGCATCCCACATAAATAACGGATTCTGAACTTGGGGGACTATTGTTATGTACCGACCCTAGTTGGTAACCCACGTGCCACGTAAGCATAGTCGAAACAAGTACGCGTACACCCTATCCGAGGCGGTTTGAACCGAGGAGACCGGCTGCCGAGGCACTTCCGAATTGAGCCGACCCTAGTTGCGTGCCAAGGAAGCCTCCCTGCAACTCAACCCTGACAAGAGTGATGAGACAGCCTGCCATGGCGGCTTGTCATGATCATAGCCCTCAGTCTGCGGCTGAGAGTGACTGCCCCATTAATACTAATGACGTGACACCAAGGATGTGACTTAAGAACCCATCGGATGAGGCCACGTGTCGCACATCTAGGAGAATCGTTCCCATAAGATTTGCCTATAAATACCTAATTCATTTGACAAAACAAGGAGGTTGAAAATATTACTCTTAAGTATACATATAACAAGTCCTTGATTCTAATGGTTCTCAAGTATTCTAACCACCTGGGAATCTGTTAGTTCGAGGCCCTCAGGCTTTCACCTTTGCTTTAAGAGTGTTTTCAATCTTTTATATTCCTTTGAATCTTCCTTCCATCCGGACGGGGGGTTATCTACGTGGTTGAATAAACCACGTGGCGGTCTTAGTGAAAGAAAAACACACGTGAGCACAGGGAGCGTGGGGATCCTGTTGGCAACCATTTTTGGGGGTCAACAAGTGCTTCCACACAAACATACATAGAGAGAGTTAGGACAATAATCTGTAATTCAAATGGTTTTAATGCATTTAATTAATTAGTTACGTACTTAATATGCAAAAACAAAATTTAAGTAAGATAATATAAATGGTAATAATGATCAATGTAATAATTCTAGAGGTTTTAAAAGCCCAGGTTTCATTAATAACAATGAAATGATATATTTGAATTCAAACTAATTAGTATTAGTGTGAAATATCACATATATTTGGTACATTTGTTAAATAATTAAGAATATAAGACAACGTGTATTATGTATTATTGGATGTAACCTCCATTAGATATGCAAATCCACTATTGATTACATATATTCAATTCAGTTCTTACAACTCACATTGTTAAAATTACAATCTTGATTTCACGATTACCCACTTTATTTGAATGGATACACGGCTAGACAATTCAACATCGTCAATAATGACGAATAATTATCGACATAATTTGTGACGATTAAATAATGGAATTAGGTCCCTCAACCGCTATTCTAAAAATATGTGATTGGACTTCCTGACAAAATCCCTCGCTCAAGACCGTTACTAAATCCATTATTGAATTAAATTAATTTTCATTTTTCACAACAAAATCAACGACGGATTTGATGACTAAAAATATCTCTTACTAATATATATTACTAAATTCGTCAATGTGGCAGGATGTCGATGCACGTGTTAATGACACTGTGCATCGTGTGTTCTATATAAGTTGAGAGTCTCGGGCAGGAGAAAATTTACCCACTGCTACGTGGCAAGCTCTACGTCAGCGGAGTTGGCCACATCAGTGGCCATTTTATGTTAAACACAAAATGGATAGGCAAGGAACCCAAGTTTTGAACAAGAAGCTGTCAAAGAAAAACCCACCGAAGAAACTCAAAAAAAATCTACAAGAGAAAACCACCGGATCTGCGCAACCGTCCGCCGCACAGTTTCAGTGGATCCACGCCGCCGGTCTGTGCGATCTCCAGGATTTGCGCGCCATGGCCGCAGAGATCCCACCGGATCCAGCGAGATCTGCGCGTCATTGCGCAGATCCGACGAGATCTACACTGCCGGCAACTCCATTTTTTTTTTGTTTCTTCTTCTTCTTCACAACTTCTTCATAGAAATGGGACGTGGAATGGGAGTAGCTTGGGTTCTTTGGCAGCTTCTTCTACTTTTTTTGAGTAGCTTTGGTGGAATGGGAGTAGCTTCGCTAATTTTTTTTTTGAGTTTTGTGCCCTAGTGGATTCTGGTGGTTGATGATAGAATGGAGAAGGTTGGTGGTTGGCAGTGATTTTCCGGCGAGGGTGATGCCGGATGAAAAGAAGCAAAGCCGAGGTGATCCATTTTGTGTTTAATACAAAATGGCAGCTGACGTGGAGCTTGCCACGTCAACGAAGGATAAATTTTCTCTATAAGTTGAACCTTCTAAACTACAAGGGGCAGGAGAACACGACTCTATAAGTTGAACCTTCTAAACTATTGTTAACCATTTGAGTTAGAAAATATATGAGAGTGGTGCTCGTGACTCCCAAGGTCATCAAGTTAAACTTCTGTAAATTTTATATTTGGCATGTTTAAACTTTTCATTTATTTTATTTTATTTTGCAAAACACCAAATTTTATAGAATATGATATGTGGCATATATGCGAGTTCAAGAGGTTTTTGGGTCTATTAGCAATTTTTAAAAAGTTTAAGAACTCAAGTGAAAATTATGGAAAACTTTTAGGAACCATAATTTGAAGTCTTGAGAATATTGTATTGATGACTCGTAGTGAGAAGAGTATATGTCAGGATCTTAAACCAAATATTGGGCCCCAAATGCAATTAGTGAAAAGTTTGGAGGCTAAATGGCAAATAGTGAGAAAAATATTTTCATAAGAGAGTGATGAATTAAGATTTTCCGAGTAATTATATTCCCACTACATTTTTTATTTGTTACACAACATTTTAATTGTACTTAACGTTCTCAATCTTTTCTCATTCTAGTACTCATGTCCTCAATTTTTTATCGCATTCTTATATTTAATTTTTTATTAATTAGTACATTTTGTGTCTGATAACAGTTTCTATCTAAACAGATTCCATTGGAAAGGCAAAAACGACTTATTTGCTAATCATATTTTTAAATATATATATATATATATATATATATATATATATATATATATATATATATATATATATATATATATATTTTCCTCAGTTCAAAGTGCACAAGCAGAATATCTTGCCACAAAGCATGATTAAGAATGAGACGTGCTAATTAAAAGAAGTTAAATATAAGAATTTGACAGAAAAAAGTGAAGAACATAAATGTTACAATAAACAAAAGTTGATGACCTTAAGTACAATAAAATATGGTGCACTTATAATAAATTATAGTGTCAATGTAGCCATCCAATGTTCAATGATGAGAAGGATCACTAGATGATAAGGATTCAAATTGAGCATCTTTTGATAATTTTGAGATGTTAAGGACTAAAGTGAACGAAGAATTTATATGTCATTATTTGGTTCGAATTGTAGCTTGTATTAAATTTTGTAGAATTGGCTAAAAAATATTTTATTTGGATATATGGAGATCAGAATCAAACCGTCTAAATTGTGATTGATTTTAGATTCAACTTCTGATTATCAAACAATCAGAAATTATTTTAGATGTTTGGCAAATTTTTTATAAGAAAACTTAGTATAAAAAATCTATATATACTATGTGACAACAGATTTTGAGAAGCAGAAAAATAGTAACTTGTCAGATTTTGCTTTTAACTTATCCAATTATCTATAATTAATTTATCAATTTTAACACATTTTAATTAATTATTTCATTTTCTACTACATGTAATATGCTTTTATGTTGTAATTTTGTAAATTTGAGATTTAATAGATTTTGAAATAATTATTTAAAATCAATATAATGAAGATCATCTTAGAAAAATATTTGATAAATATTACAAATGTTATACAAGTAAAAATAAATTTACAATAATATCAAAGACAATAATAAAACCGAAGGACATTACAATCAATATGTATTTTAGTAATTATATACTAAATTTAAAATACATAGCAATTCTGAAAACAAAAGTTTATCAGACACTTAATTAATTCTTCTCACACTTCATCACAATAAAAATCGATTCTATTAAAAGTACATCAATACAAAATCAAGTCTTAATGTTTTACATAATCTTACATGATATGCTAAGTAAATTTTAAATGTAGTGCGACAAATAAAAATTGTAGTGCAAATATAACCAACCAACTTTAAAAGAATTAAAATTGTTTTGCATTATGACTTAAAGGGCCTTTGGCCCGTAGTCACCAACCCGAGCTTGTGATAATTTTGTCATATACTTGATTTTATATTATATTAAAATTTTCACAATTACTTTTCAACATTTTAAATTCCAAATGTAACAAATGTAACACATGTTTTTATAAGAAATATAACAAATGTAACAAGTTTTACAAAAGTAAAAACAATATTTTTAGAATAAAAAAAGTTAGATCATATTTTTTAAATTATTTTATATTTTGTAGTGTATGGTGAAACTATTCCCCCGAGCTTTGTATTAAAAGCCCATTATTTTATTTTATAGCAAAAGCAATAGATTCAAAGAATTTTTAAACAATAAACAATAAACTATAAACTTATAACTTTGAATATTTTCTTAACCATGTACAACTTTATTTTATCAATAACAACATAAGTTTAACCAAATATATGTTTTTGTTATCAAACAATGATTTTGAATGCAATAATATAAGAAAAACTAGTAATAATAAAGATGTGCGATGAAAATCTGAATTAGAGTAGATATGACTACTATTTTTTGCAATTTTCAGAAAAACATCTTCAATTTGTTTGTTGAGCTAAAAAAATTCTATCGAATTTGATCTTAGCTTCGAGTTCACGTACCTGAGCAGAATGTACGAAAATATTTTTAATTTGTCTTCAAAACTACTTTAGGTTTCAAGGTATTTAATTTGTTCTAACATGTAGGAGAGTTTAGTGGTAAAAATAAAGATATAGAAAGAAAATTGAACTTTTTTAACCACAAATCAAAATAAAAGGAACTTCATTCAAATGGATTATTATAATGTAAATACTTTTGTATATATCTCCCATCCATTATATGTTTTTCTTAAATTTATACATGATGTAATTAGTTGGCTTTAAATGTGTCCACTAAAGTATGAGTTTGCCTTCAATGTGTCCACCAAAGATATGGGTTGAGTTCAAGAAAAATAAATTGTAAGTTGTAACAAATTCAAATGATGGTGCACAAAGAACTCATGATCGGGATATGTCACTGCCAAGAAATGCGTTTACAACTACAGATATAGCGACGATTAATATTAGTAATGCATTAACAATTTAGAACTTTTGAATTTCATTGCCTTGCAAGGACAACCATGCACGATGCATTTTAATTTTTTTTCCAACCATTTAATAACTCCCTCTAATGCTAGGATAACTGTCTCATAAATAATGACAGTCTGCAAATCGCCCCTTAAAACATCACTCGTTAGGGAATCAAGATATTTTTTATAGAATGAATATAAGACATAACACAAATTCCTAGCATTCTCTGTGAAGAAATTATATTTTGATGGAAGAACTTGTAATAAAATAATGGCTTAATGCATTCAAATCATGATGAGTATAAATTGAAATATGAAATTATGTTCTCATGAGAAATGGTTTAGCACTTATATTGGAGGTATTTAATAATTAATTATGTTAAACTATCTTATATATGAACATCGGTAACATGATGATTAATGGTTATCCCAACAGACCTATAATAATTACTAGAAGTTTGAGATATCACGTTACTAGCAGTATCAATATGAAGTCTCTTGATTGTGTAATTTGAAAATTATGCTTATAATAGAATAATCAAGCAACTAATCCCTACAAACACGATATTCTTTTAGAATATTGATATTTATAAAGTCGTGATTATTCAAAAACAATAAAACAATGTTTTTCAAAAATATTAATATGTAGAAATTTATGCTTGTTTAGGAGTAATGGTATAATATTCTTTTAATTAAATTTTGTTTCTTCAAGTGCAACAATACAATATTCTTTTGGAATATTGTCACGTAAAAGATTATGTTCTTCAAGAACAATAGCACAATATTTTTTTTAGAATATTGGTATGTTGTGATAACTAGTATTAGGAAGTAGGTGTCTATTATTAACTAATATAGACAACTATATAACAAAAGGGTATAACATATATCAATTTGTCATTATGTAATGTAATATCATTAACTACTAACTCAATTGGTCAGAATTCGTGCTTGTCTTTGAACCCAAAAGAAGAATCACTTTGATAACTCAGCTAACTAGAACCTCGTGCTGATTACGTGTTATAAATTAGAGAGAATAGTGAGTCAAAACTTAAGTGTGTTAATTTATTATGACAATGACCCACTTATCTAGAGTTTCAATGGGAGTTATAATTTGAATTGAATACACTCTTCTAGAGTAAGTAGGACAATCAAATAGACATGTAGATAAGATCAAATGGTCATTCATCATTATGTATTATCTTACAACATAAACTTTATAATTTCATAATTCACTATCAAAACTATTTGGGTGAAGATTATTTGTGCAACAATCCTATGTATGCAAAATCAAAAGTCATCGATGAAGTTTTGTAACAAAAATTGTTGATAATTATATACATAGTGATCGCATTGGAGATCACAAATTGTATACGAACCATTTGTAAGCAACATGGAGAAAAAACGGCAATTTTTTTTTTTTTTTTTTTTTTTTGGTCATGCACAGAAAATGCACGCATGTCTTCCTTCAGCAATTGCTTTGAGCGTGTGAGAAAATCAAATCTGATTCAATAGATAGACGAGTTTGTTAGTAAACGAACAATAAAATAGAAAAGAACTTGGAAAAATATACAATAAAAAATCTAGTTAGTAGCAAAAGCCAACCATCATATTTCCAAAATCTGAGGGTTGTATAAGTATTGGTTTTGGACAGGTGCGGATACGGGACTCCCTGTGCTGGAGTTCTCCTTAGCCCAATTTTTTTTGTTTTAGTGTAAGAAAAAAAATGTATATGCAATTTTTTTTTTATATATTAGCTCGGTCTAGAAATTTTAGTTCCCGTCTAGATCTGCCCCTGGTTTCGAGACCTCATCTTAGAATCTGAATTTCAAAGGAAGAGTGTTATGAAGATGACTAATAGCTTCTTCCTCAATTTTCTCCCTGTCAAAATTGTAATGCTTTTGTGAAGTATCTCTCTTCTTTTTAGTTGGCTGCTTAGTTCCTTCCTCTTTGTCACTCATCTCATGATCCACAAGTAGGTCGTTGAGTCCAATACACCAGTTTTATCACATTTCTCATGAACTTGATGGTCACTGTAAGAAGCTGTGTTATCTTACCCCTCTGTCCCAGCCCATGATTGGCCCTTAGAATGAAGTCTATTGATTCCCTTCTCTTACAAAGTCTTCATGAGTAGATGCCTGCATTGAGTTATAGCAAACTTGATGGATATCCGCTCCAAGGGAATCGAAAAAAATTTTGATTCGTGGGTCAACGAGGCAGATTGGATCATATGTGCCCCGATCCGGTCTGCCCCATTTGAAAAATAAATAGAGAAAAGAAGGGAAAAAGAAGAAGAAAAGAAAAAGCGTGCTCGGTGGTTAATTTTTTGATTGACAATTGACCAAAAAAAAAATCACAGATTAATCTGTGGATCACTGCTTTGATCCGCTCTGACTCGGATCCGCTCCGCCCGATCCGTCTCAAGAAATAGCAGATCAATCCGCAAAATTGAATCTCCTAAAATTATTGCGGGGCAAATACGGATCGGACCGATCAGAATCGAATCTGCCCCATTGCCATCACTAAACATGTGATGTCTAAAGTTGAATGCAACTCCTCCCCTCCTATTACATATGTTTTTAGGAGTTGGCTGTGTGGTATAGTAAATTAGTGCAGCGGCTGAAGACACGGCATAGTTTCACATTAAGTCAAACTTATATAAATCCATATGTTTTTTATTTTTTGCCAATTATTTATCTCTCTAATCCTAACAATGGTATGTGTGCACTGTTTTCTCCTGGCCAAGCTTGGATGCATGACTTATAGCTTGTCTTTCGATAGATGGATTCCAAATAACATCGAGTAGAATAATATGTTCTTACTAAGATGTCCTACACTAGTTTTATCATTTAAGAGTCTTCAAAACACTTTTCCCTATTTTAAAAAATTCATCTAACATAATTGCGCAAATCTAGAACTTTTGGAAGTTTAAATTTAAGAACTCTTTCCTACTTCTCTGTTATTACTTGACCTTATAGGCTATCTATTTTGACCTTATAGGCTATCTATTAAAATAATACAATGTATTCTGCTTACATTAAATCTGTGTATGGTGACCATCGAGTTGCTAGGACTCGGGGCGTCGCACAAATAGTGGTATAACAATGTCATTATAGAAAGAATCTAATGGTTGAGATGATAATTGATACATAGTATTGCAAAAAACTATGCAAGTAAAACTCTCGAATATTGATAACTTGGTCCTTTGGATATTTGAAGTGGCCAGGGTGTGCATTCATTTCAACGACCTTGTTAACTTAAGCATTAAAAAAGTAAAGCAAAAGCAAATTTAGTGTAGCATAACTAGGCGTGAAGGCCGAGCTTCAAATTTTTCGGGCCTAGGCGAGGTAAGGGCGAGGCATAAGGCATGGAGGCCGTGCCTCATGCCTAGGTGGAGTCTAGGCACCGCCTAGACGAGCTTTTTAGAACAATGAGCAAATTGGATTAAAAAAAAAAAGGAACACATTTGCCCAAACTTAAAAAATTTACTTTTAAATAAATTTATTTATAAGTAAAAAAAGTAAGTTATAAAATAAATAATTTTTGACGTAACACAAGTTAGTGTACAGAAAAATGGGGTTCGAAATTTTTCTTTTAAATAAATTGGCTTTCTTAATTACTCATAAAATCTTGATTCACCTTATTTGAATTATCCAGACTTCCTATTGCATATCATATTGAGGAGATCATTGTGCCACTTTAATCTTTTGTTTATGTACGTAAGTGTTTGATGCATGGATCGGTTTCAGTCTAAACCAATCTCCGAGTACACAAGAGTTAAGATTACAATTATTCGATCAAAAAAAAGAAAGAAAGAGTTAAGATTACAATCAGATCTATAGTCTCAGAGTCGTACAAAGCGACTCTGCAAAATAATACAACAGAGCACAGACTGACAGTTATGAAGTGACAATAGACACAACACTTGACAACGACATAATATTTAAAAAGGAAAAGACAACTGAGGTGACATTTACTTTACTACTCTCTATTTTTAAGGGAATCTGTTTTTGCATGCTGTAGAAAGAATCAGATAAGTGTTTGGTAAACTCTTATTTCATAATTGTTGTATGATTCAAAACCAGTATTTAAGCGTTTGATAAATAAAAGTGATTTATTGCCGTGGCGATATAAAAGTACAAAAATGGATATTGATTATTTTAAAATAAATATAATATACATCTATTAAATCTCAAAATTTATATAAACTAAAAAATGAAAGTATAGTAATTGCACAAAAATCAATTAAATTTAAATTTAAATTATTTGTGGAGATGCATTATAATTAGAATACTAATAAATATGTGACACAAAAAGAATTACTTTAATTAATAAGTTCAAAATTGATATTTTAATAATAGATAGATATAAAAGCTAAAAGTAGAATCTGAAAAACTACATTTTTGTTGCTTCTCAAAATCTGCTACCATATAATACAGATTCCTTTATAATCACTTTTTAAAAATTTATCAAACGCATAAAACAACTTCTGATTGTTTGACAATCATAAGTTGGGCTCCAAAATCAATCCCAAACGGACTCTTAAAATAAATCAAAAATTTATTTGGTCCAAAATTCCAAGGAATGTCGGTGAAAAACAGTCCGTTGAATGTTTGAGTGGGGATGAAATACAATGGCAGCGTTGCAGTGGTTGTTAAAGCGGGTGCCAACTGATAGATCTTGTAATGTGTTTGATTTCTACGACAATAATAGTAGAATCAGACAAAGACAAATAGAAAATAGGCGAATAGTGTGGACTATTAATGTAAAATGGTAAAGTTGGAGAGATAATATGGTAAAAATTGAAAATTCATGATTATCTATTATGTTACAACATAAAATTTTTAATTTCATAATTCACTATCAAAAATATTTGGGTGAAGGTAATTCGTGCATCAATCCTATATATGCAAAATCAAAAGCTATGAAGTTTTCTAAAAAAAACTGATGATAATTATATACACTCTGTGAGCACATTGGAGAGCAAAGATGGCATACATAACATTTGCAAGCAACATGGAGAAAAACAACGAACAATTTTTTTTCTTGTCAAGCACAGAAGATGCACATGTCTTCCTTCAGCAATTGCTTTGACGTGCGAAAAAATCAAATCTGATTCAGTAGACAAACAAGTTTGTTAGTAACAAAAAACAAAATAGAAAACAACTTGAAAAAATATACAATAAAATAAAATCATAATGCTTCTTTTTAGTTGGCTGCTTAGTTCCTTCCTCTTTGTCACTCATCTTATCATCCACAAGTAAGTCGTGGAGTCCAATATACTAATTTTATCACATTTCTCCTGAACTTCACGGTTACTGTAAGAAGCTGTGTTATCTTTCCACTCTATCCATGATTAGCCCTTAGAATGAAGTCTATTGATTCTCTCTGCTATTTCAAAGTCTTCATGAGCAGGGACAGATATAAGGAGACTCACCTCTACCCTAAAAATTATTACTTCTTTTGCATAGGATAGATTTTTTTAAAAAAAAGAATAATTTTTTTATATAGAGATTCTAGTTTTTTTTTATATATATTAGCTCCTTTGGGATTCAAGATATGCGAATTCCTTTGGGATTCGAGAATAGTAATACAAAAATTTATTTAGTTGTTTGCTTTCTATAAAATGTGGTATGTATGGTATAATGGTAATGCTTTATGTTTAATATTATAGTAGGATTAAACTACACGTATCTCTGTGTATTTTTCGAAATACTTACACTCTCAATTTAACAAATTTCAGGTTTGTAACATTTTGGATGAATGATGGATGGTGCGGTGGTGTAAACGGATCAAGGATTGAAGAAGAGAAGGAAAAAAACCAGAGTAAACCTAGTTATAAATTTCTTATTTTGCATGGTTAATAGTTCTCATATTTTTTGGTTTTTATTTATGAGATTGGAATTTTTTGGAACTTGGACCTATGTTTAGTATTTGATTTTGATGTTTATGGAGGTTCGTAACCTCAGATTTCGCAAAATTAAAGCATGTGCCATTTATATTTTGTTTATAATGTTAAAATGGTATGGAGTACTGGTTTCCCAGAATCTGGCCCTACTTCAAATGGTCACCATGATTTGTTCATTTCGATTTTCTAGTTGCAAAAAGTTGGGTTAGAAAGCCTCACAACTTTTCTATCCGTGAGACTTCTTCATAAGCAAGGATAAAATATTTTTTTAATTAAGTTACTTTTTCATAAGTAACAATACAATATTTTTTTGAAATATTAGCACGTAAAAGATTAGTACTTCTTCACAAGCAATAACAAAATATTCTTGTGGAATATTGATATATTTTAATAAACAACATTAAGGAGTAGGTGTCTATTATTAATTAATATAGACAACGATATAATCAAATGGTATAACATATATCAATTTCTCGTTATGTAATATAATATCAAGAGATACCAACATTTTCTTTTGAACAGAAAAGAGTAATCTCAGTGCTAACCCAATTGGTCAGAATTCGTGCTTGTCTTTGAGCACAAAACAAGAATCAGTTTGATAACTCAATTAGCTAGAACCCCGTGTTGATAATGTGTTATAAATTAGAGAGAATAATAGAAGAGAATAGCAAGAGTCAAAACTCAAGTGTTTAAATTTATTATAAAAACGACACGTATATATAGAATTTTAGTAAGAGTTAAATTCTGAATAGAATACATTTTTCTAGTGTAAGTAAAATCATATAGACATTCATGATTATAATTTGGACAATCATATAGACATTCATGATTATCTATTATCTTACAATATAAACTTTTTAAATTTCATAATTCACTATCAAAAATATTTGAGTGAAGGTAATTCATGCAGCAATCCCTATTTAATCAAAAGCCATCATTGAAGTTTTAACAAAAATTGGTGATAATTATATACAAAGTGTGAACACATTGGAGAGCAAAGATTGTAGACATACCATTTGTAAGCGCAACATTGAGAAAACAACGGCAGTTTTTTTTCTTGTCTAGCACAGAAGATGCACGCATGTCTTCCTTCAGCAATTACTTTGACGTGCAAGAAAATCAAATATGATTCAATACAGAGACGAGTTTGTGTTAGTTACGAAAAATAAAATAGAAGAGAACTTGAAAAAATATACAATAAAAAAATCTAGTTACTTTTGGACAAGGGTGGATACGGTGGCTCCTTTGAGTCCCCCTTTGCTCAAAATTTTCTTCATTTTTAGTACAAGAAAAAAAAATATGAATTTTTTTTTTTTTTTTTTTTATATATTAGGCTGGTTTAAATTTTTTTTTTAGCTCCCATCTCGATTTGTCCCTGATTTCGAAACCTCATATTCAAATATGATTTTCAAAGGAAGAGTGTTAATAGCTTCTTCATCAGTGCCTCTTTGTCAAAATCGTAACTCAGCTTCTTTTTAGTTGGGTGCTTAGTTCCTTCCTCTTCGTCACTCATCTCATGATCCACGTAGGTCGTGGAGTCCAATATACCTATTTTATCACATTTCTCATGAACTTCACAATCATTGTAAGAAGCTGTGTTATCTTCCCTCTCTGTTGGGATAGCGTAAAACAATTTATTACCCATCATATTAAAAAAAAAAAACAATAAATACAAAAGCGTGATAAATTTTTTTTTCTCATTTCAAAGCACTCAAACAAAATATTTTGACAAAAAATATCATTAAGGGTGAGATGTTCAACGAAACTTGAAGATAAGAATTCGATAAAAGAAAAGTTAAAGACATAAATACTATAATAAACAAAGATTGAAAGAGACTTTAAGTGAAATTAAAATGTAGTGCGACAAATAAAAATTTTGGTGCAAATATAACGACTCTTCAAAGAACTAGTATGTAAAACGTGCGTTGCACGTGATTTAATAATAGTGTTGCGATATATATGTTTATTCAAATATTTAAAACTGCATTAAAATACAAAAATCTGATATTATAAAACACGGTGAAATATAATATTTGTTGTTGTATTCAAACAAGGTACTTTCTACAATTGTGTGGCCAGTATTGAACATCTATTTTTTAAGGTTTGTAATATAGTCAAATAATGTCAATTAAATAACACAAATAAAAAGAATAAAAAATAGTGTACATAAGTTCTTAAATATATCGAGCACCCAAACCCATTGAATTTTCTTTCTTTATGAGATGGTAAATGACTTATAACAAATCTTTGTAATTTAATATAGTTCTTTAACTATGAAGAGGTTTCAACCCAAAATATCACATGCAATTTGGGCTCGTAGCACTTCAAGTTAGGTATATTTATCAAACAGTATATAAAAGAAAACAAAATAACATTTACATTAGAAATTGACAAAATTAAACATTCTTATTTGCAAAATTCAGTGTCCAGATGTCTTCACGTGAACTTATCCAACTTGTAATGGAGAAATAAAGTAATATTACTAAAACTAAATATTCTAGCAATTTAAGCGTCTTATTCACATTTGAGCATAAAAGTTAAGAAAAATTAATTTAATCAAAATAAATAACAATTCAATTCAAAAGCATAAAAAAGAATAATAGAAATAAGACACGTATCAATAGTGAATTGAAACAATTATTGAAGTTAGCCTACAAAATTTTTTTCGTCTAGAAAATATGAAGTCGCAAGTCAATTAGATATGTAAACAATATACAAATACGCATAAGTATGCACAATAATTAAAAAATACACCTAACCTTTATAGTTCAACGCAATTTTTTTTTTTTTTTTTTCAAAAAAGAAGAGCATTGAGAGATGATTATTCACATTAACTAACAAAAATTATAATCACAAATACAAATCTTCAAATGAAGACTTTATGTACATCATAAACTACATAATTATTTTCAAATAAAACAACCTTAGACTTCAAATTAGACCTTAAATAAGCTGAATAAATTGTTGGTGGAATATCAATTACTATTAATCTTGTAACTGACCAAATCCGTTCTCACAATTCAAAGAAAATATTTTCAAAATCCAATAATTAAATATAATAAATGGAGATTTAGCATTTCTAATTTCTAAGAACTATATGCGGTTATAAATGCAATTATAACATTAACTCAAGAACAATTTAAGAAATATAAAATATTAATGATGACATATTTGTCTAAAAATATTTCTCTCTTTAAGTCTCTTTTAGATTAGTATAGATATAGATAGATATAGATATAGATTAAAATTGATTTGCATTATGACTTAAAGGGCCTTAATTTGGCCCATAGTAACCAACCCGAGCTTTGTATTAAAAGCCCATTATTTTATTTTATTTTATAGCAAAAGCAATAGATTCAAAGAATTTTTTAACAATAAATTATAAACTTTTAACTTTAAATATTTTCTTAACCAGTTTTGTTTTCAAACAATGATTTTGAATGCAATTATATAGTCAATAATGTAAGAAAAACTAGTAATTAAAAATAAAGATGCACGATGAAATTTTGAATTAGAGTGGATATGCCTACTATTTTTTGCAATTTAGAGAAAAACATCTTAAAATCTTTTGTTGAGCTAAAAGATTCTATCGAATTTGATCTTAGCTTCAAGTTCACGTACCGAACCAGAAAGTATGAAAATATTATTAATGTATATCTAGAAAACTACTTAACGTTCTAAAATATTAAATTTGTTCTAATAGATTGGAGAGTTTAGTAGTAAAAATAGAAATATAGAAAGAAATGTGAACTTTTTTTAACCTCAAATCAAAATACAAGGAATTTCATTCAAGTGGATTATTATAATGTAAAAACTTTTGTATAAAATCTCCCCCCACAACATGCTTTTCTTTCCTTAATAAAATGATAATAAATTTTATTGCACACTACTTGCTGTAGATGGCTTTAAATGTGTGCACCAAAGTATGAGTTGGCCTTAAATGTGTCCACCAAAGATATGAGTTCAATTCAAGAAAAAAAATTGTAAGTTGTAACAGATTCAAATGATGGTGCACAAAAGAACTTGTATTCAAGTTGTGTCACTGCCAAGAAATGCATTTATAGCGACAAAATTGACCTACAAATATTAGCGATGATTAATGTTAGTAATGCATCTGATAATTAATTTGTCGTTATATTTTGAACTTGTAAATCACATTGCCTTGCAAGGATAACCAAGATGCATTTTAAATTTATTTTTTTCCAACCATTTAATATCTCTCCCTAATGTTAGGGTAATTATATCATAAATAATTACAGTAAATAAATCGCCCCGAAAAATATTACTCGTCAGGGAATCAAGATATTTTATATAGAATGGATTTAAAACTTGACACAATTTCCCAGCATTCTTTGTGAAGAAATTCAGTTATGATAGAAGAACTTATAATAAATTATTTAATGCATACAAGTCATGAGGCATATAAATAACTTGTCTTTAAATAAAAAATCTAAAATTATGTTGTCTTGAGAAATTGTTTAGCACTTATATTTTAGAAGCATTTAATAATTAATTGTGTTAAACTATATATCATATATATGAACATCAGCAACATGATGTTTAAGGATTATCCCAACTGACATATAATAATCCTTAGAAGTTTTGGATATCACGTTAATTACAGTATCAAGACGAAGTCTCATGATTGTGTAATCTAAAAATTATGTTTGTAATAGAGTGATCGAGCAACTAATCCCTCAAGCATCGGGTTGTACGAGTATGATAAACACATGTGACCATTTAATAGACGCGCCTATAAATATCATAAAATTTCTAGATGGTCTACATGAAGATGAGTGGTAGGGATGGGCCGCCTGTGGGCCCGGCCCATGAAAGCTCAATCCGTGAAGTGCTCGGACCGAGCCGAAGGAAAAACCACGAGTTGGACCGGTCCACGGGCCGGCCCGTGGATTGGTGAATAAAAAAAATTTGAACTTCTAAAACTAAAAAAAAAAAAAAAAAAATTCACCTAGGCCGGTGGGCCATGTTTTTTGGACAGGGCCGAGCCGGCCATGCCTAATGAGTAAGCCAACAAAGTTCAACCTAAATTTCCTCTAGAAATATTGAGAATTCAGCGTAAACTTTAGCTAGTGATCGAATGATCTATTTATCATGAGAATAAGCAGCACATGAGAATTCAATCGATTGAAGACACTTCTGGTTCTTCAACTAAGAGGATTTTTTTTGTATAATACAAATTAAGATGTACATATTCAGAACATAGTAGAGTTTTTTTATTTTATTTATTTAGCAGAGAACAAATAACACATTCTATTCTTTCACGTAACATAACATTGGTTCTTCTAAAGCGTTAAATTATATGTGCATTATACGATGTTAATCTTTATCATTCTTGTCATTATCCTTCAGGGAGTGATGACAAGTTCATTTACATAGTCAACATAAAACATGTACCAATAATAGTCATGCATAATCAATATGATTTGATATATCAATTATTATTTATTCTATCAAACAATAATATGAGTTTAGTGATTATGTTCTCCAAATATATATTAACATTTATAAAATCTTCTCCTTGGACAATATAATCAAAACAAAAATGTTAATCTATAGCAAATTAAATAATAAGAATCAACATAACTTTAAACATGTCAAATTATAATTCTAAGAATATTGAAACGTATATGAATTTTTGTTTTTTCAAGAATACCAACACGTTATTCTTATGGAATATTGATATTTATAAATTTGTAATTATTCAAAAACAATAAAACAATATTTTTCAAGAATTTTAGTCGGTAGAAATTTATGCTTCTTCAGGAACAATAATATAATATTTTTTTAATTAAGTTGTGTTTCTTCACGAACAGCAATACAATATTCTTTTGAAATATTATCACGTAAATAACACAATATTCTTCTGGAATATATGTATATTGTAATAAACAGTATTAAGTAGTACGTAACTGTTTATTATTTATTAATATCGACAACAATAATACCAAGAGATACTAACATTTTCTATTGAACAAAAAATAGTAATCTCAATGCTAACTTAATTGGTTAGAATCCGTGATTGTCTTTGAACACAAAAGAAGAATCACTTTGATAACTCAGTTAACTACAACACTACAAGAAAATTGACTTTTAGCGACTAACTATTTCCCGACGCATCAAACATTCGTTCGTACAGTCAACTTGTTCTGACGAACTTCTTTATATCGTTGGGAAAAATACATATAGAGCGTAGAAATTTTTCCCGACGACTAATAATTTACACTTCTACCAACGACAACAAAATTCGTGTGAAAAAGTCTTGGTGGGAATAAATATTCACGCTAAAAAGAAAAAAAAAATTGCGAGTGGAAATTTGGCGGTAATGTATTGGTGACGCTTGTATTTAATTTTAGTGACGAAATTTCAATTATTGCTAAAAACTTAAAAAGATGGAATGTTCTCTTCCGATGAATTTAGAAAATCGTAGAGAGATGATACTATTGGCGACGAATTGGTTGTCGTCGGTATAAATATTTGCTTTTATTCGAATTCTCCCAATGATTATTTAGATTGTTAGGAGAATGTTTGAATAGTTGAATGATCTACGCCGACGATTTTTTACTGTCGTCGAGAAATGTTACCTTTGGCGACGATAATTTTTTCGTCAGAAGAAATATTTGTTTTAATGTGACTTCTTTCGACGAAGCTCAGTTCGTCGGTAGAAGTTTTTTCTGACGAATTCAGCACTTTTGCAGACAACTTGATGCGTCGAGAAGGACCAATGTTTTGTAGTGCAAGATCGTGCTAATAACATGTTATAAACTAGAGAAAATAATAGAAGAGAATATCGAAAGTCAAAATTCAAATGTGTACTCTTCTAGAGTAAGTAGGACAATTATATAGACATTTAAATAAGATCAAATGATCATTCATGATTATCTATTATGCTACCACATAAAATTTTTAATTTCATAATTCACTATCAAAAATATTTGGGTGAAGATTATTCGTGCATCAATCCTATATATGCAAAATCAAAAGCTATGAAGTTTTCTAAAAAAACTAGTGATAATTATATACACTGTGTGAACACATTGGAGAGCAAAGATGGTATACATAATATTTGCAAGCAACGTGGAGAAAAACGACAATTTTTTTTTCTTGTCAAGCACAGTAGATGCACGCATGTCTTCCTTTAGCAATTGCTTTGACGTGCGAGAAAATCAAATCTGATTTAATAGACAAACAAGTTTATTAGTAACAAAAAACAAAATAGAAAACAACTCGAAAAAATATACAATAAAATAAAATCATAATGCTTCTTTTTAGTTGGCTGCTTAGTTCCTTCCTCTTTGTCACTCATCTTATCATCCACAAGTAGTGGAGTCCAATACACTAATTTTATCACATTTCTCCTGAACTTCACGGTCAGTGTAAGAAGTTGTGTTATCTTTCCACTCTATCCCAGCCCATGATTGGCCCTTAGAATGAAGTCTATTGATTCTCTCTACTATTTCAAAGTGTTCATGAGTAGGGGCAGATACAAGGAGACTGCCCTTTGCTGGAGTCCCCCTTGCCCTAAAAATTATTACTTTTTTTGCATAGGAAAGATTTTTTTTTTAACAAGAATAAATTTTTTATATAGAGATTCTAGTTTTTTTTTTATATTAGCTCCTTGGGATTCGAGAATAGTAATAAAAAAAATTTATTTAGCTTTTCGTTCACATGTTCTATTTGCTCTCTATAAAATGTGGTATGTATGGTATAATGGTAATACGAATGATCGCATGTGCCATTTATATTTTGTTTAGAATGTTAAAATGGTATGGAGTACTGTTTTCCCAGAATCTGGCCCTAATTCAAATGGTCACCATGATTTGTTCATTTCGATTTTCTAGGTGCAAAAAGTTGGGTTAGAAAGCCTCGCGACTTGTCTATCCGTGAGACTTAGAATCATGTCCATCAAATAACTGTATAACTAATTATAGACATTTTCATGGATTGCGACACGGTTACTTGAGAACTTGTTTACTTACAACTTTGTTGAATGATTTGACCCACTAAACGGATGAGATAAGTAACGAAATTTGGATATGTTGTGTATTGATGGGTTATCTGTTTATTGTACGGATTTAAGAATTTTAAATGAACGTTTGATCTATCAAATAAATTTTAAATTGTAGATTCAATGTGCACTTTCATGCTCAAAGCATTAATTGGTCAATCATCCACTAGTATCTTGTGGATTTTAGTTTTTTTTTTTTATTCAACACACCTCCACATCTTCAGTGTGATTGTCAGGCCTCTACTAGGAAAGAATAGGGGGTTCGGATACCCCAACCATATATAAATAACTCATAAAAAATACATAGGAGTGGGGCATAAAACCTGACCTCCAATCAAAAGAGCTAAAACAAACAAATAAATGAATAAATAATAAAGCAATAAATAAGGAGGTATCACCTCCCAAACAATAAGTCCTAAAAAATCTATAGTCCTCTAACTGTAGGAAGCCCATGTTTATCAATCTGAACTAAGCTGCGGTATCGCCGCGGTAAGTCCTAAGCGCTGTACTCGAAATAGTATCGACGATCCCAACATAGTAACATTGGACACTAGAAAGAAATGTAACATAGTGATGTGTCTGGTTATAGAATTTGGAGCGTTATATATTTTGCAAGTTTTTAATTTTTTAATTTAAAAGAATTCGTATTTTAGTTGAAAAGAAATTCATTTTATGGACAAAAAAAAATTAATTTTTAGCACAAAATAGACAAAGGTCGAGAATATTTTTGGTAAAACTAACAATATAAATTTAGCAATATTATTTGATATTAATTTGCAACAAATAACATTCTGTCCAAATTTTAAGATGAAACAGTTGGTCGTTAATATGGAACAAGCTAGGAAGAAATTAATGTATCACTAATTTTAGCAATGGACGATATTGTCGGCACTATTCCTCACCATGTGTGACATATTAGGCAACGAAGAATATCCGTCGCTAATACTTTCACTGATTGCGTTCCTCGCACATGTATAAAACCAAATATATTGTATTTCTAAAAATATTTATTAATTTTTGGAATCCTTCATTATCGTCGTGAAAAGTCCACTTTCAATCTTTTCGAATTTTCTTCACAAGTTAATTGAAAGAATAGTAATTATATTAACATCACACATTTTATTTGTTGCTCCACATTTTAATTCTATTTAAAGTTCTCAATCTTTGTTTTCATGTCCTCAATCTTTTCTTGTTGCATTCTCATTCCAAGCTTTCCATTGATTATAAGTATATTGTCTCTAATAACGATTTTTGTCCAAAGAGTCCGTTGGGATGGCGTAAAATAACTTCTTTACCCATAATATTTTTAAGAAAACAATAAATACAAAAGTGCAATAATTTTTTTTGTTCTCATTTCAAAGTACGCAAACAAAATATTAGACAGAAACCATTATTATGAGGATAAGATGTACAATGGAACTTGAAGATAAGAATTCAATAAAAAAAAAAAGTTAAATACATAAATACTATAATGAACAAATATTGAAGGCGTTAAGTGAAATTAAAATGTAATGCGACAAATAAAAATTGGAAAAAATGCAATACCACTGATCAGGTGATCATGCGCTCATGGGGTCCGAAGTTATATGATCCAAACTTATTTCAATTAAATTCATATTTCAGTAATAAAAGACCAACGTGCCATTGTAGTTGCAAAACTGCTAATTCAAACAAGAAACTGTTTTATTATGATATTTTTATATTAAGATACTGTTTTCTGTGATACTGTTATATTAATATATTATTTTATTATCATGCTATTTTATTAATACTGTGATATAATTTTTTGTTAAAACATAACATTTGTGCCCACCTAAACATGTGATTGATAATAATGTGTTTTTTATGCTGTTATATTGGCTTAACTAATTTTATATCTTTAACCATATTACTGTTATTAAGATATTGATATTAATGTGTTTCTGATACTGTTTTATTAAAATAATTTTATTATGATATTGTTCTTCTGTTGGGTTGAAATTTTTTATTTTGAGTGTGTGTAATAATATCCTTGTTTCCAAAGATACTAATACTAATATGCTTGTTATATTAATATAATAATGTACTTCTGATAATGAAATATTAAGATACTTTTAATTGTGATATTGTTAAATTAAGATGCTGAAATACGATTGTTAATAAGATTTTGTATGTGAAATTATAATTTAAACATAACTTTATAAAGTGTCAAATTATAATTCTAAGAATATTGATATGTATGTGAATTTGTGTTTTTTCAAGAACACCAACACGCTGAAATACGATTGTTAATAAGATTTTGTATGTGAAATTATAATTTAAATATAACTTTATAAAGTGTCAAATTATAATTCTAATAATATTGATATGTATGTGAATTTGTGTTTTTTCAAGAACACCAACACGATGTTCTTCTGGAATATTGATATTTATAAATTTGTAATTTTTCAAAAACAATAAAACAATATTCTTCGAGGATATTAATGTGTAGAAATATATGCTTCTTTATGAGCAATGATATAATATGTTTTTAATTAAGTTGTGCTTTTTCATAAATAACAATACAATATTTTTTTGAAATATTAGCACGTAAAAGATTAGTACTTCTTCAAAAGCAATATTAACACAATAATCTTGTGGAATATTGGTATGTTTTAATAAACAACATTAAACAGTATGTGTCTATTATTAATTAATATAGACAACTATATAACCAAAGGGTATAACATATATCAATTTCTCGTTATGTAATATAATATCAAGAGATACTAACATTTTCTTTTGAACGGAAAAGAGTAATCTCAATGCTAACTCAATTGGTCAGAATTCGTGCTTGTCTTTGAGCACAAAATAAGAATAAGTTTGATAACTCAATTAGCTAGAACCTCGTGTTGATAATGTGCTATAAACTAGAGAGAATAATATAAAAGAATAACAAGAGTGAAAACTCAAGTGTTTAAATTTATTATAACAATGACACGCATATAGAATTGTAATAGGAGTTAAATTTTGAATAGACTACATTTTTCTAGTGTAAGTAACAATCATATAGACATTCATAATTATAAGTAGGACAATCATATAGGCATTTATGATTATATGTTATCTTATAACTTAAACTTTTTTAATGTCATATTTCACTATCAAAAATATTTGGGTGAATGTAATTCGTGCAGAAATCCCATATAATCAAAAGCCATCAATGAAGTTTTCACAAAAATTGGTGATAGTTTTTTTTCTTCTTGTCTAGCACATACGATGCACGCATGTCTTCCTTCAGCAATTACTTTGACGTGCAAGAAAAATCAAATATGATTCAATACACAGACGAGTTTGCGTTAGTAACGAAAAATAAAATAGAAAAACTTGAAAAAATATACAATAAAAAAATCTAGTTAGTTTTGGATAGGGGTGGATACGGTGGCTCCTTGGAGTCACCTTTAGCTCAAAATTTTCTTTATTTTTAGTACAAGAAGAAAAATATAAAAAAATATTTTGCTCCAGATGTGTTCTTGATTTTGGGACCTCATCTTCAAATCTGATTTTCCAAGGAAGAGTGTTATGAAGATGATTAATAGCTTCTTCATCAGTTCCTCGTCAAAATCATAACTCACTCCTTTTTAGTTGGATGCTTAGTTCCTTCCTCTTCGTCACTCATCTCATGATCCACATATAGGTCGTGGAGTCCAATACACCTATTTTATCACATTTGTCTTGAACTTCACGGTCACTATAAGAAGCTGTGTTATCTTCTGCTCTTTCCAAGCCTTCGTGTGCACATTTCTGCATCGATTTTTAGCAATTTGGCAAATACTTTCTATTACCATTTGTTCTCTCTTTCAAATCAACACAGCACAAAATATGCACGTTGAAGCGTCAACAATTGGTTCGATGTGTGAGAACATCAAATCTGATAGATATTCAAGTTTGTTAGTAACAAACAATTAAATAGAAAAGAACTTGAAAAAATATACAATAAATTTTTTAAAAAAAATTCTAGTCGATTTATTAGGTTTTTCATATATATTCGTCATCCACGCTATAGTTACTTCCTTAGTTACTAAAGATAAGGATGGACTTTATTGCAAAATCATTGAATATTCTATGGATTGATATCTAAGTGTATTTTATTTATTAAAATAACCACAAAGTCACATTTAAATATGTATAAAAAATTTAAATTTTGCTGAATCAGCATTTCTAAATCGCAATGTTGATATCTTGTGACAACAACTAAGTCATGTAAAAAATAATAGCAATAGCCTTACCTAGAACCGGATATGACCTCCCTCGGGGTTGGATCGTCCTCTCCGTCACACCCAACCACCAGCCCCACCCCCCATATTTCTGCCTTTCAAGTGGCGGAAATTAGCGCCACCACCACCTCCGGTGGTCCAATCGACATAGGTCCATCACCAAAAGATGTCCACGCTCATGGGTTTTCTTCCCATGCCCTCAATTTCAATTTTGATTCGCCGGATACTTCAATTTTGCTCCGGGAGCCTTTTTTGACTAGTTTGACAATTGAGGCAAATCGACCATCAATAGAAGGCACCCATGCCACCAATCAACCACCAATTATCAATTCAAGTGTAAGTAAAGCTATTCCAGCATCGAGTGTCGAAAAATTGGAGTCGAAACATAAACCCACCACCAAACCGCAACTTCCATCAAATTTTGGCATCACCACAGTTCCCAAAACAGTACACACGCCAACTCATCTGAATCCTAGGGTAATTTCGACCTTGCCCCTGAAAGGGCATCAAATTCCGCTGGAAGACGCGCCACGCGTGTGCGGCAGCCAGATCCAATTTTGGTATATGGGGCCCACGCGTCTGGTACAGTAACCCAGCAGCGTCTCCCTAATGCTCCTGGTCCTTCCCGGCCTCCTATTCTACCACAAGAGGCTCAATCGGCCTTGAATTCGGGTAAATTAACTTATGCTTCGGTGGATACCAATCGTCAAAATTTATCGCCAACTGATAGGAGTATGAGAAAGTCATTTGCATCCGTTCTTTAGGCTCCACCTGATTCTCCTTGCCACCAGTTTGTGGCTAAGGAGCCTTCTCTACATAGGGGTGAACCTTTATTGATAATTTCTACTGATGAGGAAACTATTCTTGCCGAGCCTTTCAAGTTCACACTTGTAGGCAAATTCTCACATCGTAAACCCAAAATGGTGGAGGTCCGTAAAAGCTTTGAGAATTTTGAATTAGTTGGTGATTATAGGTTGGGCTTAATTGATTTTAAGCATATTTTGATTCATTTAAAGCATGAGGATGATTATAGTCGGCTATTTCTTAAACCTTTATGGTATGTTGATGGTTGTCCTATGAGAGTATTGAAATGGACATGTGATTTTAATCTTGAAAATGAAACCCCTATTGTCCATGTGTGGGTTTCTTTTCCCATATTGCCTGTTCATTTATGTGATAAAGGTTTTTTGTTTGCATTGGCTAAAATTGTATGAGTACCATTGAGAATTGATGAGGCTACTTCTGATATGTTGAGGCCTAGTGAAGCCAAGGTATGTGTGGAGGTGAATTTGGAGCATAAGCTCCCAGATAGATAGGGTGTGGATTGACCGTGGTGAGGGGAGGAGTTTTTGGTAGTCAGTGATTTATGAGAATATTCCTCTATTTTGTGCTAAGTGTAGACATATGGGGCATGACATTTCCCTAGAATGGGTTTTCATGTTACACCTGTGACCCCTAGAGCTCATATTGCTCATATTCCCCGGCATGTGGTAGTTCTGGCTCCTATTGTTAATAGGGCCGATAAAGGTAAGGAGAATGAGGTTGTTGTTGAGGTTCCTAGACAGTGGGTCTAGTTGTTGGTTCTTCTTCAGTTGTTGCTATACCACCTCCAGTGGTTCAAGTGGGATCCACCCTTCAGCCTACTCCTACTATTCTCATTATTGTGGCTTCCTTTCATAATGTTTTTTTATTCGATCCAATATTAGATCACATGATATCCGTCTCTCGTGAGTTTTCTATTTTTTCAGAGCCAGTGTAACCAGTTTTTTATATTGATCCACTTGTTAGTCCACGCCTCAGTAGTAATGAGAATGTAGAGGCTTTGATTCCTTCTGATACTATTAGTTCTATTCAACTAGAGGTTCATCTACCAGGGATTTTTCGCAGGAATTCTTCTGATGACTTGGTTGGTTTAGATGAAAGGCACAAGGCCGATGGTTTTATTACAATTCATAGGAAGAAAAATCCAAAAGTCCCGCGCCTGATCAAACGATTGACTCATAGTCAGACAAGTACTTCGTCACGTAGCCAGTCTTTTTTATGAGTGTTATCATCTGGAATGTGTGCGCAGTATTGCTTTATTATTTATTCATTTATTTGTTTGCTTTAGCTCTTCTGATTGGAAGTCAGATTTTATGCCCCCCCTCCCATGTATATTTTATAAGTTATTTATATAAGGTTGGAGTATCTGAATCTCCCATCCTTTCCTGGTGGAGGCCTGACAACCACACTGGGAATGTGATGATCTGTTGAATAAAAAAATAGAATTTCTAAATCTAGATGAAGTTCTAGATAATATCTTTTTCTCTAACACGTCAACTTGAGTCCGGTGTCCAAATCAGCTTGCATTGGAGATGAATTTTTTTAAACACCGTCTATTTGACTTATGTGACAACTTTTTTTAAACAATCCACAATTACATTGGAGATGCTCTAAGAACTTTCAGGCTATTTTCAAGTAATTAGTTCTAATTAAGAGTCGGCCATCTATTCATTAGAACATGGGAGTGGTCCTTCCATGTTTAGCACGGCCTGTTAATGAATTGTCTAAGAAATATATGTATTTTCCAAAATTATTTCTAGATTATTCTTGTAATGAAAGCAGTACTTCATGTTTATAGCTTTTCAAATATTTCTCTCTTCTCTTTTTCGCTGGCAGCTGCAGTGTGGGAGTTCGATTCTTACCTTTGGTATGGAAGAGGCTCATTGCAAGCGCAGTTAAAAAGCAAGCTCTCAACCTTGCTCTACTGAGGCACACCCTGCGATTTACATCTTCCACCTAGGTCCCAGGGCAGGGGTTATGGGGGCCCTCAAGATTGGAGTTCAACCTTTAGATGTTATGTATGGACCTTTGTATTCTTACTGAAGAGTGTGGACTGGACTTTAGGAGACTGCAGGATCTTGTTGATACATTCTCCCTAAAGCTCTGCTGGTTATTTAGATCTCAGCGGTCTCAGTTTTTACTGAGTAAGTATTGCTAGGGTACCCATCCGTTGCTGGCTACTATTCCTTACTATGCTTCAGTTGTATGGAAAAGACTGAAGCACATAAGCCCACAGGCGGAAACACACATTGCTTGGCAGTTAGGACATGGACAAATATTCTTTTAGCATGACTGCTGGATGGGCGAGTCTACATTAGCTGATCAACACCCACACTTGACATATTCATCTATCCAGGTTAGAGAATTGTTTGATGATACTGGATGGAACATTGACAGACTTCTTCAGCTAGTACCATGTATTATTACTGAGCAGATAGAGAACATCCCTATCACTGTTGAGGTGCACGATCAGATTATGTGGAATGACACTTCGGATGGTAGATTTGCTACCAAGTTTGCATGGCAGCTAGTTCGCACAGGGCATACTATTCAGGCTGTATACAACATGATTTGGAGTTCTATTATCCCGACGACTGTCTCTTTCTTCTGCTGGAGACTATGGCAGGGTCTCATCCCAGTTGATGTTGTGATTGAGAGGTGGATTGGGAGTCATATGGCTTCTTGTTGTCAGTGTTGCTCAGCTATTGAGACTATTCAGCATTTATTTATTGACAATTGTATTGCTGACCAGGTTTGGCGCCACTTTTCTGATATTTTTCATATAACCTTCGACCGATGGAGGGCTTTCAGTATCCCTTCTAGTTTTAGCGTTTTTCGGGTCAGTTTGTCAGGCGGGGTCATATTCGCACGATCATTCCTCTTTTGATTTTCTAGTTTATTTGGAATGCGAAGAATGATGCAAAGTACCGGGATATCTCTATGGAACCGAGACGGATCATCTGGAGAGTGTACCAAACTATCTCCCTACTGCATACAGGTCATTTATTTCGGGTTATTCATTGGCGAAGAAATATGGATACTGCTCCTATTTTGGGTATCTCTCTTACTACTCCATCCCTTCTTCCACCTGTTTTGGTTTATTGGCGTACTCCACCAGTGGGATCTTACAAGGTCAATACTGATGGATGTGTCAAAGATGGATTTGTGAGTGGATGAGGGATTATTAGGGATTCAGCAGGTCAATGTGTTCGCGCATTCTTCTCTTCATATGGCGAGTGCCCTATTTTGGAGGCCGAGCTCAGAGCTATTCTTGACGGTATCATTCTTGCTCGGAGGATTGCACTATCAGATTTATGGATTGAGGCCGACTCTACTTTGGCCATTTACTGCATCACCAAAGGTGGAAGACCTTGGTCTATTCAAGTCACTCTTCGCCGCATCAAACATCTCATTGTTTTCGACCGTGATACCATTTCTCATATTTATCGCGAGGGCAACCAGGTGGCCGATTTACTTGCTTCAGAGAGTTGGGATCGTCGATATTATTTCGAGCACAGCGCTGAGGACTTACCGCGGCGATACCGCAACTTAGTTCAGATTGATAGACATGGGCTTCCTACAGTTAGAGGACTACAGAATTTTTAGGACTTATTGTTTGAGAGGTGGTACCTCCTTATTTATTGCTTTATTATTTATTCATTTATTTGTTTGTTTTAACTCTTCTGATTGGAGGTAAGGTTTTATGTCCCCTCCCATGTATTTTTTATGAGTTATTTATATATGGTTGGGGTATCCGAACCCCTCCCATCCTTTCCTGGTGGAGGCCTGACAACCACACTGAGAATGTGGTGGTGTGTTGAATGAAAAACATAAAAAAAAAAAAAAAAGTTCCCCTCCAACTTGTAACCACTTTTATTATCAATAAGGAGAATCTCAAACCTCCCATTGAACTTGGGTGGAGGTCTAAGAACCTCGCCAAGACTTTGACGGTGTTTTGACTTAAAGAAAAAATAAAATTATAGATTAATCACTTAATCTTCTACTATTGAGAGAGAGAATAATATGGAATGGAAAAATCGAAAGTAAGTAAGAACACGGAATTTAGAATGGTTCACTCTCAATGTGAGAGTTACATCCACTTGATGCCGTTGCAAGATTTTATTATAGTGAAGAAGAATAATGATTATAGTGTTTCCTAATCTCACACTTCTCGATTTTCACAATGCATGAAAAAAAAGCTCACCCTAAGTGAATGTTTGATAGTAATGAAATTATTTTTTAAATGTTTATAAGTTGTGGGTCTTATAGAATGTTTAGATAATAAGTGAATTGTAAGTTGTAAGTCTTATGAAATGCGCAGATAAAAAATATATTTAATCAATTTGACTAGTTTAAATTATAATTTAAACATGAACAAACAAGTACTAAATACTCTTTATTTAGAAGGAAATATTTGGGCAACCTCATACATGTTCTATAAAATATTTATGGGATATATGGAGATCAAGATCAAACCGTCCAGATAGATCAACGCTTAAGTACTAATTAAATGGAAATCACCCATGGTAAATTTAGGTGTGTCCTCAATTTAAATTTTAAAAATTTTCTTAATATTATGAATTTGAATAAATTTCTACAAAATTTATAAAATTTCAACAGAATTCCATATTATAAATTCCAATAGATTCTTATGGAAATCTATGAATTTTCATGAATTTATGGTTTTTTTTTTATTAAAATAGTAATTTTATAGTCTTTATTTCAAATAATTCAACTGGCTGTCATACATAAACAAATATTTTGAGTAGAATTTTGAAAAGAAAAAAATTCTTGAAATATAAAGAAGTAAAAACTCTTCCACAGTTTTGAATAAAAAAATTTGACTAAAGAGCGAGACTTCTTTAAAAAAATCGAAATAAATTTTTTTTTATTTTCTTTCTACTTGTCTTTATCAAATTTCCTCTTTCATATCCAAAACTAGAGGATGGATATTTATGATTCATTTTCTTTCAAAATCAGTAGTTTAAATATCTTGTATAAAAAATTATTTTATAACTTAAAAAGATAAATTACAAGTGTCACAATTGACGACTAAATCTTTTCAAATTCAAAAAAAAATACAAAAATTGGTGCTACATTGATTTTACAACTCAGTATCTAATTATGCATTAAACTAATTATCTAATTAATATTTATCAATAGATTATTTATATTCTTTAACTCAATTGTTTGGTTTAAATAATAGTCATGAATCATCAAGAATAAAATTTCAAAGACGATGTTTGACAACTGTAAAATATATTAAACTAATAATCAAAAATTCAATCAGTTTTGATTATATTTTTACATCTTTAATAATATATTATTAAAGATGAAATATATTTTAATTATATTTTTAGATAAGTTTTATATGCATTCTACAAAAAATAAAAACAAAAATAATTCAATAAGTTATTTCGTACTAGATCTATTCTATAATCATGTTGTTCATTAATCGTTGACACCACCAATCCACCTGCCATCCTTCCCATTTCGCGTTCGCAAACCTGTGAGTTGGAGGAAAAGGGGGTGAGTATATTATGGGAAAATACTCAGCAAGATGTGAAGTTCTAATTCAGCATAATAAAATACAAAAGTCAACCATTTCATACCATCATTTAATTTCATGGGATTCAACGAAATTAAATAAAAACAGACAACACAAATAATCCTGCGAAGTCCAGGGTTTCAAGGACTGTACATTCCATTTTGTTTCTTTGCATTGAAAGGTCATTAGCATTTCATGAGAATCATCATATATAATATCATGGAGAATTTAGAATATCCACTTGCACGTTTGATCTTACCTTGAAAACTCAGTGATAATAGATGAATGTACAGAAAAATATGCAGTTCCTTGTTACTACGTGATAGCCCAAATGCCTTCTTTAAATTCTACATATTAATCTTTAATAAAATGAATTATGGAGGTATGTGTGTGCATGTGTTTCTGCACCATTTGCTGCTGAGAGAAAAAGGAAAAGAGAGATGGAGATTTAGAGAGGGCTGAGAGGGAGAGGATTGAGAGAGACGAGAGACGTGTGGGTGTGGAATTTGAGAGTGACAGGGAATAAAGAGAGAATGCTGAGAGAGGTGACATATCGTGTGTGTATGTGTGGATGAATTTGAGGGATTGCAATCAAAATTGGTTTAGGATAGTTTAACATTTTAGCTAATAGCTAGTATCTAATCTTCATAAAAAGATATATATACACACATACACACACTTATATATGGTTCATGCTCTTCATTATCTGCTGAACTCAGAACTTTATGTACTGGATGGATTGACGTTATGCATCCAACATGGTTTAAGAAATGTTTGGGCTGAACTGGACTCTTTGGTTAGTATACAACTCACCAATAAAAGAACATCTGACATCCGTGCTTATGATAGGCATTTGTAACTAAAACTATGTATCTGAATTATCTTTTTCTTTTCAATTGGATCCTGATATTCATGAATTTCATTTCCCGATAATCATGTGCAGTTATATCACTCCGATATGCATGTGCAATATCTATTAGGTCCTTATCTATTGAGAAGAGAATACCTTTCTAGATCCACGACTGAGGCTGCATCCCCTCTAAATTGTTTTAAGTAGAAAGTCTCACCACTGCCAATGTTGCTTCCTGCATTTCATATCGAAGAGAAGATAAAAGTCAATGGCTTAGACAAAAGTTAGTGGAACCTAACAAAGATATTTCTGTTCACAACCTAACAAAGGGCTTTCCACATGACTAGTCTACTCAGCCTGCATCTTGCCATGGAAAATGCAATATGATTTTAAAAAGCTTTGAAGAAACCTTGTGATAGGATATCGGGAATTACTTGTTTGATATCAGGATGTCAGACCAAAAGTTACATTTAAATTGGTATCTTTTGGCTGGTTGACAATCTTTACGAACATATCTTTCAGCTTGGCATGATCTACCATCTCTTCTAGGATTTTATCTTCAATTCCTACAGCAGGTTTCTTTTGATCCTCATTTTCATTTGAGGAAGAAGAGAACACTAGCTCAGATAAACGGTCCTTCTCAGCTTGCCTACAGTACTTATCCCCCTCAGTAGTCCCAGATGTCATTAGATGGTACGTGTACACCACTTTCTTCTGGCCAAGCCTGTATGCACGGCTTATAGCTTGCCTTTCCACGGATGGATTCCATACAACATCCAGTAGAACTACCCTTGAAGCCCCGACTAAATTTATACCCTCAGAACAGCACTTTGTTGAGGCAAGCATTACCTTTACTTCACTCTGTGGGTCATTGAATAAATTTATCCAGGTCTGCCTCTGCTTCTGATCTAGCTTTCCTTTCATCGTGAAAACTTGCTTTCCGTCCACCCAATTGAAGATTGCAATCAGCTGCTCCTTTATTATTTCTAGAGGCTGAATGTACTGGCTAAATATCAGCACTTTTTCATTATTGGCTATGCTGAGACGGACAAGCTCCATGACAAATCTTGTTTTCACACCTTCATTGGGATTAAGTCTAGAGGCCTCCAATGCATCCTGGTCAAATTCAAACTTTTCTCTTTCTGTTGAATGGGAGTGCAAGAAAAGGTACGGGTGCACAGAGATCAACGCTACCTTGTGTTCAAATTCAAAAGTGCTTGGTGAGCCTTCTATCCTCTCAATTAGACTCTTCTGCAATGTTGGGGGTTTCAGAAGGATCACACAATCTCTCAAACCAGGAATACTCTGCTGAAGAATGGTGCCTTTGTGTACGTGAACAAATGGTGCTATTGCAGATTTAAGTTTCTCTATAGAAGCATTGTCAAATGGGTCTGCAATGGAACTAGAGCGAGGTCCTTTACTTTGTTTCCTCATTTTCTTCTCCCTGCAAGTGATCATCTCTGCAAATTGACTCTCCTTTCCAACTATATCAGCAATTTCTGGTCTCACTAGGCGCAATGTGTTGAAGAGTTCGGCAAAGTTGTTCTGGAAAGGAGTCCCAGAAAGAATGACGCACTTTTCTGTCTTCAGTTTCAGGAGGGTATTCCAAATGCTACTTCGATCATTGCGAGGAGTGTGCCCTTCGTCGAGAATAACCAATCCAGGCTTTTCAATAAGTATCTTCTTCAGAGGGTCAGACTCCTCATCAACGATGATTCTCTTTCTCTTCTTCCTCCCTTTCCCCTTCACAAGTTCTTCTCCAGCCTGGGGTTTTTCTCCAGCCAGCTTTTCGTAAAGAGTATAACTGATTCCCAGAACACTTGCCCCTTTATCCCATGAATATACTTTTACCCAACGAACTGCATCCTTATCGTGGCATTTTCGCTTGGGGAGATGTTTGAGAGCCAACTTGTTTTCCTTCCCTGAGAACTCGAGACTGCCTAGGTTATGGAATGGGAACTTGACTTCCCATTTCCTGAACTCTTCTTCCCAAGTGAGGAGCATACTGGCTGGAGCAATAATCATAGGTCGGCACTTTGGAAACAAGTTTAAATAAGTTTCCAAGAAAACAATAGCCAAACGGGTTTTTCCAGTCCCTGGAGCATGAGAAATGATGCATCCCCCAACTCCACTTGGATCAGAAGCCCTCAGTTCGGTGAGATCAATGCTTCCAGCTATGTTCTTCCACAAAAACTCAAAGCCTTCTTGCTGATGTTTGTAAAGGCCTTCTCTGAGACCAGATTTAATATTCCAAACCGTTCCTTGAGCTTTACTGCTGATACCTGTAAATTTATCCACTGATGATGCTAAATCAAGTTCATCAAACATATATAACTGCTCTGTGTCAGAAGATATTTTCCTGTCTGGTTCTCGGTATGTTTTCTCCACCTACAGGTGAAGATCAAAAAAGTTCCACATAAGCAAGTTCTTATTAAATCAAAGAAGAGGTTGCAGGACTCATCAAATCAAAATACTTACCCATGGGGGCAACACTTCTTCCGGTCCATACTCCACATGAGGACAATACTTGCATCGTAAACCAATCTCATCTTGTAAGACCCAGGCGTGCTCCCCTCTAGAGCATCTGCCCTGTTGAGTTTCTTTAGCATCATGAGCATTTGCAATTTTTTTATCATTCTGTAGGCCATCAGAACTGTTAGTCTTTGCACGGCTTTCTCAAACATGCGCATAAAACATTAATTCTAAATTCACAAACAAACAACAAACAGTCCAGCTAGATGAATTATTTGTCAAGATGGTAAGTGATGAAGAAATGGATTTTATAATCCTTTAAGTTGTTAATGGTGGTATCATGTTTTGACTATTAAAAACCACCGTTTCTTTTATCCAAGCTATCAAAATGAAATACTGAACTAATGGTCTCTTGGATGTGCTTCCAGGTTTGAGATATGTTGTAAACTAGTAGTTGGGTGATACAAACTCCAGCACACCCATATTGGAAATATGAGTATGAATTTATTTTTTATTTTTTATTTTGTTCAAATAAAAAAAGTCATCAAAATTTGCCTATAAAGTAGGTGGATGATTTCAAAATCTAGAAGTATGAAATACCCAGTTCAATTAGAGACACAATACAATATGGTATTGCCATTGGTTTGAGCGAGTAAGGGATTTGGATAACAAATCTAGCAAAAACTATTTTTTTTTATAGAAAGGCAGATTTTGTAAAATCCGCAAAACTAAGAATTAAAGTATGTTTCCAATCTTGAAGCAATAGAAATTGTCTAAACTAAGAGTTGACGCTTCAGCAGCAAGAATTGCTGGAAATGTCCCAGAAGGAACTGACTGAAACAGTTAAAGGGGTTCATTTTCCGTGGAGAACTGTTGACTAGAAGTTTCAATTTTCAAGCATTTTATTGATGTTCTTAAATGGTAAGTACCTCTTGGTAATCAAAGGAACCCATTTCCTCTAATGCTTGAGCAAAGTCCGCTTCAGAAAACAAACCTTCCACCATTTTTTCAAATTCTGATTGTTCAATTGGTTTTGGGACCTCATCTTCAAATCTGAATTTCAAAGGAAGAGTGTTTTGAGGTGCAGGTTCCTGCTTAGCTTCTTCATCACTTTCCTCCCTGTCAAAATCTGCTCCTTTATTCAGTACAGAATCTGAGAGAATTCTGATGAAATCGTAATGCTTTCCTGAAGTAACTGGTATCTTTTTAGTTGGCTGCTTAGTTCCTTCCTCTTTGTCACTCTTCTCATCATCCACAGGTAGTTTTTCATTTGGAGTATGGCCCTGGAGTCCAACACTAGTTATACCACATTTCTTCTGGACTTCGTTTTCATCTGGTAAATCAGTAGAAGAACTTGTGTTATCTTTCCTCTCTGTCCCAGCCCATGACCGGCCCTTAGAATGAAGACTATTGATTCTCTCTGCTCTTTCAAAGTCTTCGTGAGTACATGCTTGCATTGAGGTATACTGTCTTTTACAACTTGCTCTCTCTTTCAAGCCATCTTCTCCATTAGCATCATCATTCATATTTGCAGTTCCTTCATTTTCTTCACTGACTCCATATATCGTGCTTGTTTTCTCATGGAGCACTTGCCTCTTACAAGAACGCGGATTAATTTCTTTCTCATTGTTACAACCTGAAAGGTCTCTCCTCTTTGAGGTATGTTGTGCAACAGTTCCTTTTTTATTACTGTGATCTTCACTCTTTTTGTCTAGTACATAATGTTCCTTGGAGGAGCATGATGAGTACACAGTATCAGAAGTATCAGAATTCTCCATTGAGAAATCTTCATCATCCACACTATCAAATCCACTATCACTAGGAGAAAGCAATTCATCTGATGAATCCAAAATAATTCTGTCAACTTTTGATTGCTTTTTTGGAATTCCCATCTTCAATTGAGTCTGACTTGCAATAGCCTGACTGACCTGATGTCCACGGCCATTTGATTCTATTAAATCTTCTTGGGAAGAAGCAACTGCCTTGTAATATAGACTTGTAGTTCTCTTGTTACCGCTGCCAGATCCAGAACCAGTAATACGTTCGACAAAACCTACTCTTTTGTTTCTGTGTTCATCAATTTCCTTCTGTTCAGATTGGTTCTCACAGTCTGCCAAACATAGAAAAGATTTTAACGTGAAAAGATGAAGAAAAAAATGAAGGTAACCTTTTTTATGTGTTTATGCGGAATGAAAAATGTTAATAAAATTAAAAACTTCAAAAACATCTAAATACAACATTTAGATGCATTCACGACAAGAAATATGCCACAGTCTACCTAATTGCAGTTAAAGAACGGAAGCATCTAGTCATCGGGAAACAGAGCTCTGCAGTTCTAGATTTTCATCATCATAATCATTTTTTCCGACATCCCTAGAAGAAAAGGATTTCTAAGAATTACCAAAGGATATCTTTTGCTCGTACCTCTAGCATTTTCCCTGCAATCAGCAGCTGAATCTCCTTCACTAAATCCTTGCCCAGCAAAGGAGCCTCTCATGGATGAAGATAGTGGTTCTTTTCTTCTGAACTCAGCTTCATCAATTCTTTCAATCTCAATTTCCTCAGAACTTATTTCTCCTTTTTTGTTCCCTACAAGGAGACATGAAAAATTTAGGAAACCTACTATTTTGTGTTAATTGGCAAAATTTGTACCAGCTAAATTTTTCACCATAACATTAATGTTTACTTCTAAAACCCACTGTATTTGTTATGACTGGAATCAACATTGTATTAATCGTCTTTGAGAACCATGATTTTGACTTTAAAGTCATCATCCAAGACTTTAACCAATATGGAAAGCCACAGCCCCTCATTTTCGACGCAGGTGTTACAGTAGGTGCTCGGATCCGGTATAGGATCCCGAGAGATGGGCAGACGATTACTGCCCCACAAAGAATCAGAAAATTGCCCATTTCCCTATAGTTGGGAACTTCTAGAAAAAACCACGAGGAAAGAACGGAATGGTCCTAAAAATTTTGACAATTCTATAGCGAGCATCTCATATATGTACCCAATTTATCTCATATCCAAAGGTGCAACTCCTAGATCTTCATCTGCTGAGAGATGTACGTGCATTAACAGTCCAACTACAAGAACGGAAAATGTAATGGCTTTGATACTTCCTATTGGACGCTAGTCAATGTGGCTTTCAAATGCTTTACAATTATTTCATAGTTGGAATGGTAAAAATCTGTGTCAATAATGATGGAGATAGAGGTGCACCCTACATCATAAGAAAGTCTGGCTGCTAAAAATCCTATAGCATATATACAAGGAAATCAATTTACCTGGACTCTTTTCTAGGAAACCTTGATTTTCCAACAATATTCTCTCACAACGAAAATGGAGATATCGTGAAATAACAAGCTGAATACATATAGTGCAGAAGAAAGTTTGACCACAACTGTAGATCATCCGATCCAACTTGCTTACGATAAAGCCTTGAAAATTGAGACATTGAAGTATGAAGACTTTGAAATATCGAAATTAGATTGGGTTAAGAAAAGCCATTGAATTCACAGATCCACAAAATCCTGAATTCATTATAAATGGGCAACACTCCGAACAAAAACATTTTCACCAGCCATCGCCTAATTTGGATGCTGTTTCATCTTTTCTATTTGACAAACAGAAACAATGATGAAATGCCAGGCAGTAAAGGTAAAGAAAACTTAGAAAGTTGTGAAGGGCGACGTTTATAATTAACAACTCAGCTGCAATAAAATTTATAATAAATGTCTTCGAAAGTTACCAAAACTCATTTTTTTGCAACCAACTTTTGACATGAAGCTTGATAGACGTCTTCCACGCTTCATCGGTCTTCCACGATCACGTGATATGGATGCTCCACCCAAAGAATTTCCCCGTGACTGCCCCATAACCTTCTTCCCCTTCTTTAGACCATTTGTACTAGAGGTCCCATCTGAAAAAATGTCAACTTTTAAAAACAGTCATGATAAGAAACCGTCACTTTCTAATTAATTGCAGTCAATGAAAGTATTTAGAGTATGTTTGGTAAAGATTTTTTTAGATTACAAGCAGCGGGTCCTACAAAATGTGTGGATAAAAAGTAGATAAAAGTATGAATGCACTGCACGGGCATTTTCTCTAAGACGCAACCAACGTTGCCATAGGTCAAATTATCACTAATTTAGAAAAAATTTGATTCTTAATACAAGCTCAAAGTTGGCTTCCTTAGTTCACAATTCTAAATTAGCATAATCACTGATTTTTAGTGCTTACTCTTGTATAGGTGAACTTGGTCAAGACATACAACTTCTTGTTCGACAAAACCTCATCGAGCCATTGGCTTTTTCTTTGAATTATCCTATTTAGTAGCTCCAAATAGTTCAGCACATTAGTATATTTTTTTACCAAATTCATGCACTTATAATCTTTCTATCGCATTCTATTGTGACAACTCGGTAGAATATACACTGTCTATACCTGATCGATGAAATATGTAGCTATTTCAAAGAAAGTTTCGCACCTTGGCCCGTTTGAAATAGAATGAGACACTAACAAATGTAGTACTTAGGTCACACGAATATTTATTGTCCATCACTAGTCAAACTCTCACATTCGAAGATCAGAAAATCCACAAAATTCAAAGAGAACATTTGCATTTTTTGCAATTTTCTCCAGAATGTTGGTTAATGCAATTTCATGCATGTGGGAATTCAATGAAAGTGCTGAATTTCTTTGATTTGGAGCATTGATTGATTTTGTACTTGAAAGGCATACGCTAGCTGTTGGAAATTTGTGAGGATGTGGAGACCGGAAACATAAAACCAAACTTAAGAAAGACCAAAGACAGAAAAGTTAAAGAATGGAGATCAAAAACCACAAAATGGAAGAAAATCTGGAACACAAGAAGGCTTCAACACGCATTGAATATGCTGTCCTAAAAGCGATATTTGCCTCCTCTCCTTCATGAGATTGCTTACAGGACTCTTCGGATAATAGGTTAGAGGATTCAACAAGCCTTGGTGTGTTTGCATTAAGCAAAAATGAAAACACACAAAGGAACAAGAACAATTATAAAAACTGGATTTTAGGTTTTGAGGTTTTGGAAGATGAATAATATCAATATATTATTGCCCTCACTAATTTTATCCTCCAAAACAACTTATTTATAAACATTCACAAAGAAGGACGTGATACTTCATGAAAAGATGCACGAGTTCATCAAAAATTTGAATTCCTGCAGACCAATGGCCTTGTCCGCTCGAGCAGACAGAAGCTGCCTGGAGCAGTGAACTTTCCGCTCGAGCAGACAGAGCAGCCTTGGCTGCTGCCCTGTTTTCGTTCGAGCAAGCTTATTGCTTGCTTCCGGCATGTAATATGCTCCTACAATAGTCTTATACCATTTCCGAGTTGTCAATCATCATAATCCCAAGTCCATCTTTCTTTAGGATTTGAACAAACCCAACACTAGCTGCAATATCTTCACATTCTTAAAATGAAATATTACTATGATAAATATGTTATCTTGGCTAAAATCTTAATAATATCAAAATTACAAATGAAATTATGCAACAATTCAAGATCCAAACAGCAATGACCAGATAAAATGAGAAATCCCAAACTATCACCTTTTCCTACAGAGTTCTTCATTTCAAAATTTTCTTCATCTGAACTCGTGTCACCAGCATCCCTGGAGAAAGAGGATTCGTGCATATCAAGGAATGGTACATTTTTGCTCACACCGCTAGGATTAGTAAAATTGGCTGCAGAATCTCCTCTCAATTGTTGCCTGATTGAAGACCCTTTCTTGGATGCAGAATGCATTCTTTTATTTCTGAACTCAGCTTTGTCAATCTTTTCAATCTCAATTTCCTTGGAATTCACATCTTCGTTTCTGTTCCCTACAGAGAGACATAAATATATATGAAACCTACTCAATGAATTAATTAGCCAAGCTGTGTATCAATGACACCATTTTATTTTTATTTTTTTTGGGGTGGGGGGGGGGGGGGGGGGGGGGGGGGGGGGGGGGGGGGGGGGGGGGTAAGTATCAATGGCACTTTTGAACATAACATTACCATTTATTTCTTAGCAGTGACAACTATCAATGGCACTTTTGAACATAACGTTACCATTTATTTCTTAAAAGTGACAACTTTCTTATGTATCAGAGATCCAAAAGTTGAAAAGTAAGAAAAGGAGGAGGGAATTGATGATAAAGCACTCTTTCATTTTTGCTTTCCTGTGCCTCACCATACTCCTCGTGTTATAAGATTCTAAAATATGTTTTATCCTTTTTGGCTTAAATGGATGAGAAAATATGAAAAGAGGCAAATCTGACTTCTTATGTCGTCTCATTAGCGGAATGTGTTAAACAAATCAAAAATTGATGAAAAGTTAATGTGACAATCCCTTTTGAGAACTGTGACTTGCAATTTGAAGTCATCATCCACCTCCATAACTAGTACAAAAATCACCATGAGAACACAATCTAAAAGTGTGTGTAAAGGTCTGTGCTAGAATATGTCGTATACACAACCCTATAGTCTTTGGAGCAACTTAGACTAGAAAAGCTTAAATGATGGCAGACATTGGTACAACCACAAAAGAACTGCAATTTGCATCCAAAATTCTATCACACGGGAGACACCAAAACAAAAGGTTTCCATATGTAATCAACTACATTAGTTGCACTGTATCATTAAATGATGATGCAATGCCAATCAAAATGAAGAAACTAAATAAGAGTTGGTTAAAAAGGGATAAACTTTTTGTAAGTAAAACCTAGTTTCTCCTCGACATTCTTGCAGCTGGAAGAATTACCCTGTGAGTGCCCAACGGTCTTCTTCCCCTTTCGGCAAGCATTTGGAGCAAAGGTTTCATCCAAACCATGGTCTGTGTTAATTTCCTCCACGTCCCCGGAACTACAAGAATTCCCATGTGCCACCCCAAAGTAAATCTTCCTCTTAGATCTTGTCCGCTTTGCGACACTTGAGTAGAATTCTCTGGTTGCTGCATCATAGTCCTTTGGAAGAAAATTACTCTGCTAAATATAGAAAATGTTAGATCACAAGTTTGAAACAATAAATTTTAAATGTATGATTGTTTGGATTTATAGAGCGAGGGAAAGGGGGAAGATTTTTGGTTTCGTTGGCGGGGAACGAGAGGTGCGTTCAAGTGCGCCGATGCACAATTATGGGGAAAATGTTTCCACTGGTCACCCAAATTACATATTTGTTTCGTTTTAGTCATCAAATTTTGATTTGACCAATCTATTATAATCTCCATCAAAACTCATGGTAAATTTCACGTGTGAAGGAGTGTATGACATTATGACTAATCAGTTATTACTAATAAGACGAGTAATAAACATGTGGAAAAATTGAATTAGAAGGCGAAAGGTAGAGATGCATACCATTTTTTTGTTGAGCTAAAAGAATTTGTCGCGCTTTCGAACAATTACTTATATTCAATCTGTTCCAACAAAAAAAAAAAAAAGAGTTCAGTAAAAATTAATCATAACCGTCTAAAATAGTCGTTTACATATAATCGTTTTTCTTCTTTCAAAATGATAATAAAATTTATTGCATTATGTGTAAAGTACACTGATTAAAATTAGTTAATTTTAAATGTGCTCAATGAGGTATGAGTTGGATTTTTTGGATGCACATTAATTATTGTCATTAGCCTTATTTTGAAAATAGTCTTGATCAAGACATAAATTTGTGTGATGGATTTAAAGTGTACAAAAAGAAATTTTTTTGTAGTTGTTCATACCATCCATATATACATTCTCACAATCTCGATTTTCACCAAACAATTAATTTATCTTTACTCCCATGGAACTCGTTTACAACGACAGAAATTCATTTATGGATTCAGCGACGAATTTCCAACTACTAATATTTTTATAGCGAGTTGATATCGAAAATATCAAAACAATTAAAAATTCTAAGGACGGCCCATGGTAAATGTTTAGAAAATCAAGAATTAAAAAAAAAAGAAAAAAAAAATTATCAAAAGTCTTACTTCCTTAAAAATGTTTATGAAATGAGCAATGTATAACTATTATCCACCGACCTAATATGTTAGTAAAACTATTTAAAAAATCAAATATATATATAAAATCTACAAATGGTTGTCCGTCGAAATTTACTAACCTTACCAACAATGATATAAACGTCGAAAAATAAAGAAAATTAAACAACTCTTACTAACACACTAATATGCCCATTGGAATTTACAAAGTATCCAATTCAATTTATACCGAAAATAATTCACGAACAACTCTTTCTACATTCAATTTCACTATTAGTATAACTTTTTAAATAACTTTTTTTTTATAGAAAAATTAAAATAATTTACCTGTATAAGTTGTGCTCCAAATCTTCAAAACCAGCAAAAGATGTAGTCTCTAACAAAAACAATGTGTCAAAAGAGTGCTTCCACACACATATTATTAGTTCAATAATATGTAATTCAAATGGTTTTAATGCATTTAATTAATTAGTTGCGTAATTAATATGTAAAAACAAAATTTAGGTAAGTTAATACAAATAGTAATAATGATTGTTACAAATCAAATGTGGATTACATATATTCAATTCAGTTATTACAAATTAGATTGTTAAAATTACAATCTTGATTTGACCATTACCCACTTTATTTGAATGAATACGTGGCTAGACGATTCAACATTGTCGATAATAATGAATATTTAACGTTAGAATCTATGACGATTAAAAAAATGATGAAATTAGGTCACTCAATCGCAAATCTCAAAATATGTAGTTGGACTTGGTAATGAAATCCTTCGCTAAAGACCGTTACTAAATCTATTATTGATATAAATTAATTTTTCATTTTTTACAATAAAATCAACGACATATTTGGTGACTAAAGATTCGATCACTTTTCAACAATTACTTCTGATATCAAGATATATATTGAATTTGTTCGAATAGAAATGAGAGTAGTAAATAAATAAATAAAAAATAGTCACACATGTCTAAAATAATCATTTGCATATAATCTTTTTCATTTCTTTCTAAATGAAAATAAATTTTATTGCACCCTGCATAAATTACACTTGTCAAAATTAGTTAACTTTAAATATGTCCAACAAAGAATGAGTTCGTTATTTTGGATGCGCGTTAATTATTATCATTAGTCCTATATAAAAAATAGTCCAGTTCAAATTAAAAAATACATTTTTATAGTCAATTCAAAGTGTACAAAAGAAATTGTGTTCTAAGGGCGTGTTTGATTCCTTTCATTTTCTATGGAAAATGAAAATTTTCCACCTATTTTCCAGTTTTGGTCTGTTTGATTGGCAAAATTTTCCATGGAAAATACATTTTCTCACCTATTTTCCATCTTTCGTTTGATTGGAACTTTTATTTTTTCATGGAAAATGTTTTCCATGTTTTCCACTTTTGGCCATATTTTCCTTGTTTTCAAGGAAAATATTTTCTTTGTGGGATAGGAGAATTTATTTTCCATGGAAAATTTGTTAACCTTTTCCAACCCATTTATTTTCCATGGAAAATTTGTTAACATTTTCCAATCCAAATTTTCTTGGTAATTCATTTCCATGAAAAATATTTTCTTTCCACCCAAATTTTCCACTTGCAATCAAACACAACCTAATTGTTCATATCATCTATATATATATTCTGACGGTCTTGATTTTCACCATAAAATTAATCTAGATTCACTACCATAAAACTCGTTTACAATGATAGAAATTCGCTTATGAACTTAGCAACAAATTTCCAATGACTAATATTTTTATAGCTGATTCAAAGTACACAAAATTAATCTTCTTTGGGTCGTTCATGCCATAAGTATTTACATTTTCATAATCTCGATTTTCATTATACAATTAAAGTATGTTTGATTTTGATTAAAATCAGATTTTTTAGAAAAGTTGATAAAAGTTGATGAGATGTGTGGTTGAAAAGTTGTAAAAAGTTGTGAGTCCTATGAAATGTACGGTTAAAATTAATTATTGATTTTGACTTCAAATTTTTAGCAAAAATTTAAATGAAATCAAACAAACCCTTAATCTTGCCTCACTACTATAAAACACATTTATAGCGATAGAAATTATTTACATGGCTAAAACTTATCAACAAATTTGGTGACGACAACAAATGGTTTTCTAGAGAATCGTCACTAATTTGTCAAAAATATTAAAACAATTAAAAATTCTAAGGATGAACTTTGGTAAATGTTAACAAAATTAAAAATAAAAAAAAAAGATAAAAAAAATTATCAAGAGTCATGCGACCATAAAAAAGAAATAAGTAATGCATAAATATTATTGACAAACATTTGCATGTCAGAATTTACTAACCATACCAATATCAATATGAACGTTAGTAAATAAAGAAAATTAAGAAAACTGTTACTAACACGTTAATGTCCGTTGGAATTTACAAAGTATTCAAAACAACTTATTTCAAAAATAATTCACGAACAAATCTTTCTACCTTCAATTTCACTATTAGTATAATCTTTATATAACTTTTATTTGTAGAAAAATCAAAATTATTACCTGTATAAGTTGTGCTTCAAATCTTCGAAACCAGCAAACAATGTAGTCTCTAACAAAAACAATGTGTCAAAAGAGTGCTTCTCCACACACACACACATATGTAGAGAGAGTTAGTACAATAATATGTAATTCAAATGGTTTTAATGCATTTAATTAATTAGTTACGTAATTAATATGCAAAAACAAAATTTAGGTAAGGTAATACAAATGGTTATAATGATCCATGTAATAATTCTAGAGGTTTTAAAAGCTCTGGTTTCGTTAATAACAATGAAATGATGTATTTGAATTCAAACTAATTAGTATTAGTGTGAAATATCACATATATTTGGTAAATAATTAAGAATATAAGACAACATGAATTAAGATTGTTGAGTGATGAGAAGGATCACTAGATGATAAGTATTCAAAATGAGATATTTTTGATAATTTTGAGATGTTCAAGGACTAAAATAAAGGAAGGAATTTATATGTCAATAATTGTAACTTGTATTAAATTTTGTGGAATTAGCTAAAAAAATATTTAAAATATTTTATTGATATATGGAGATCAAGATCAAACCATCCAGAGAAATCAAAGTTTAAGCACTAATTAGAGATGTGTTTGACTTTGATTAAAATCAATTTTTTTGATAAATGTTGATAAAAGTTGATGAAGTGTGGTTGAAAAATTGTAAAAAGTTGTGGATCTATGAGATGTGTGGTTAAAATTAATTATTGACTTTAACTTTAACTTTTTATCAAAATCAAAATTGATATCAATCACAATAATAATACTGAATGACATCATTATAGTCAATATTCATTTTAGTAATTATATACATGCACAACAATAAATCACTTTTACCTACCGAGTGCTAAAATGCTGATTTTGAAATACACAATAATTCTGAAACAAAAGTTTACCAAATATTCCCACAACATGATTTTTTTGTACAGTACAATAAAAATTGATTCTCTTAAAAGTACAGCAATACCAAATCCCAAGCCTTAATATTTTTTATAATCTTACGTGATATGCTAATGCGAACTCCTTTGGGATATGAGACATGCGAATTCCTTCGGGACTCGAGAATAGTTATACAACAATTTATTTAGCTTTCCGTTCACATGTTCGGTTTGCTCGTTATAAAATGTGGTATGTATTATAGTGCTTTGGGTTTAATATTATATTAGGATTGAACTGCACGTATCTTACTATGTACTTTTCAAAATACTAAACCTATCTTTTTAACAAATCTCAGGTTTGTAACATTTTGGATGAATGATGGATGGCGCGTTTGGATCAAGGATCGAAGAAGAACTGGAAAAAAGCAAGAGTAAACATAGTTCTAAATTTCTTATTTTGCATGGTTAGTAGTTCTCATATTTTTTGGGTTTGGTTTATGAGATTGGAATGTTTTGGAACTTGGACCTATGTTTAGTATTTGATTTTGATGTTTATGGAGTCCGTAACCTCAAATTTTACGAAATTAACACCTGCGCCATTTATATTTTGTTCATAATGTTGAAATGGTATGATGTACTGTTTTCCCACAATCTGGCCTTATTTCAAACGGTCACCATGATATGTTCATTTTGACTTTCTAGGCGCCAAGTTGGGTTAGAAAGTCTCACGAGTTTTCTATTCGTGAGGCTTAGAATCACGTCCATCGAATACCTGTACAACTAAGTATCTTAGACAATTTTGTAGATTGCGACACGGTTATTTGAGAACTTGTTTACTTACAACTTTGTTGAACGATTTGTCCCACTAAACGGATGAAACAAGTCACGAAATTTGTATATGTTGTGTATGTTGGAAAATATATTGGAAGAAAATAGATTTTCACTAATGAAGTAAAATTGAATTCCACATTGCTTGAGAAGTGGATTGGGAGAGGAGCCTTAAAAAGGGATTACAATTCCACATCGGTTACAAATGGAATAGTGGGAATTTATGGGGAATATAAATATTCCATACCACATTGGAAAATGGATAAAATATGAAAATGTGTGGAAAACTTAAATAGTTGTCCCACATCGGATAAAAACAAGATTGTGGACCAATTTATATATGGTTAACAATTTGTAAGGTGTAATCATTTGTTGCATAGAGAATCCTCCGTGGCCTACGCGCCCGCATGGGGGGGGTGCAAATCTTGGACCGACTTGGCCTTCGAGCCTTGAACTTTTGTGCGGGCGCGACCTGCGTACACGAATGTCGGACCGAATGAACCAAAAATTGGCCACAAAGTACAAGCTACGTTTTGGAATTTTATTTTACGTTTTTTCATTTAAAAACGTAACTCCAAAACTTATATCCATTTATTCTGTAACATCAAAACGTTTTGTAACTCTAAACCGTCTGGAGTAAAGGCAGTGTACTGAATGCATAAGGCTCCTCCTTGCCTATATATACAGCAACAATCTTCAGTCCAAAACACACAATTCTTACTCCACGAATTCACTCTGCATTCTCCTTACTGTCTGCCTATAGTCGCTTGGTGATTCTGTTCCGGCACATTCTCAGTTCGACTGCTCAGCTGCAGTTTCAAGCCGCTGTATCCTGGGAAGCAAGCGCTCGAGTTACTTCGGTGAGGGGGTGAATATTGCTTTAAGGACACTGTGTTGAACACAAGCCCCGGCTCCAAGGCGTTGATTTTATTTGCCTTCCCATCGCTGTCAATTTTACTTCTTAAGCATACTGTAAATCTGCTTAAGGACACTGCTTTGTTTACTTCGCTGTTTAACAAATTTCTGTAACAATCTTAAAGCAATATTCTTTTTTTGTTAAACAGTTTACAAAACTGGTTTTAAAAACAGCTTTCTTACTGTTTTCAAAATAGAGTCCTTACTGTTTTCAAAACAGATTCCTTACTGTTTTCAAAACAGTTTTCTTAATTGCATTTGAATTCATCTATTTCTTTTGCACTAATATTCTGATTGTTTTCAGAAATGGAAAATACAAGTACAAATAATGTTATGGCATCCGGAAATGAAAATGTGCCTCAAATGGTGCCGAATCTATCGAATGTGGCTCAGGCTGTGGCTATCCCAAGTTCTGATGTGGCTCAAGTAGTGGCTCCAGTAACACAGACTGTGGCTATGCCAAGTCTAGCTGCTGGCTCAAGTGGAACTAAGACTGTGGCTTCCATGCCAAGTCTGGCTTCTGGTCCAACTATGACAGTTCCGGTTAATCACGGGGAAAAGTCGGAGAAGTTCAACGGTTCGAATTTCAAGAGGTGGCAACAGAAAATGTTGTTTTACCTCACGACCTTGAATCTTGCGAGATTCTTGACTGAGAATGCACCAGTGCTCCAAGAGGGTCAATGAGACATTCAAGCAATCAGTGCAGTGGATGCTTGGAAGCATTCTGATTTCTTGTGCCGAAATTATGTTATGAACGGTTTGGCCGATTCATTGTATAATGTGTAATGTGCAATAAAAACGGCTAAGGAATTATGGGAGTCTTTGGACAAAAAGTACAAAACCGAGGATGCCGGTGCCAAGAAGTTTCTTGTTGGCCGCTTCTTGGAATACAAAATGGTGGACTCCAAATCTGTAATCAGTCAAGTACAAGAACTACAAGTGATCTTGCATGAAATTCATTCCGAGGGAATGGTTGTGAGTGAATCCTTCCAAGTGGCATGTATAATTGCAAAACTACCTCCTGCATGGAAGGATTTCAAAAACTACCTAAAGCACAAACGAAAGGAAATGAACGTTGAGGAACTAATTGTGCGACTTCGAATTGAAGAAGACAACAAAAGTTCTGAAAGAGGGTTCAATCCGGTTGTAGCCAAAGCCAATGTTGTGGAGCATGGTCAAAGCTCCAAGACCTACAAGAACAAGTATGGGCCATCTGGTGGAAAAGGGCCCAAGTTGGGACCTAAAGGTGGAATCTCTAAACAGAAGTTTTCTGGAAAATGCTTCAATTGTGACAAAATTGGTCACAAGTCTACGGAGTGCCGTTTGCCGAAGAAGAAAAAAGAAGCAAACATGGTTGAAGATACATCTGTCATGAACCTTGCAGCTGTCATTTCTGAAGTGAACCTGGTGGGTTCAAATCCGAGAGAATGGTGGATAGACACCGGTGCCACCCGATATGTTTGCTCCGACAAGGAGATGTTTAGTGGTTTTGAAGAAGCAGATGGAGAAAAGCTGTATATGGGAAATTCAGCAACCTTTGAAATCAAGGGCCATGGAAAGGTGGTTCTAAAGATGACGTCTGGGAAAGAGCTGACTCTAAACAATGTGCTCTATGTACCAGAAATTCGCAAGAATTTGGTGTCTGGCTCGCTGTTGAACAAACATGGATTTTGTATAGTGTTTGAGTCAGACAAAGTTATTTTGTCTAAGTCTGGAATGTTTGTAGGAAAGGGTTATGTAAGTGACGGGCTTTTTAAGCTCAATGTTATGGCTATTAAGCCAAAAATGAATAAAATGAAAAACTCTTCTGTTTACTTGCTTGAGTCTTCCAATTTGTGGCATGGTAGACTAGGACATGTTAATTACGATACTTTGCGTAGACTAATTAACTTGAATTGCATACCTACATTCCAAATTGATAATAAACATAAGTGTGAAACTTGTGTTGAGGCAAAATTGACAAGGTCATCATTTAAATCTGTTCAAAGGAAAATTGAACCACTTGATTTAATTCACACTGATGTATGTGATTTAAAATCTATACAAACAAGGGGAAGTAACAAATATTTTATTACTTTTATTGACGATAGCACAAAATATTGTTTTGTGTATTTGCTTAAAAGTAAAGATGAAGCTATAGAGAAATTTGTTCTCTATAAGAATGAAATTGAAAACCAACTCAACAAGAAGATCAAAGTGTTGAGAAGTGATAGAGGTGGTGAATATGAATCACCATTTGCTGAATTCTGTGCACAACACGGAATTAAACATGAAACAACAGCACCTTATTCACCTCAACAAAATGGTGTTGCTGAATGGAAAAATAGAACATTGAAAGAAATGATGAATGCAATGTTGTTAAGTTCTGGATTACCTCAGAACATGTGGGGAGAAGCTGTGTTATCAGCTAATTACCTTTTAAATAAGGTGCCCCGGAAGAAAGAAGATAAGAGCCCCTACGAGTTATTGAAAAGAAGAAAGCCTTCCTACAAATACTTACGAGTGTGGGGGTGTCTTGCCAAAGTGGCGGTACCTACACCAAAGAAGGTGAAAATAGGACCAAAAACTGTTGATTGCATATTTATCGGATATGCACATAACAGCAGTGCTTATCGATTTCTTGTGTATGATTCAAAAATTTCTGATATACACAAAAATACGATAATAGAATCAAGAAATGCATCATTCTTTGAACATGTATTTCCATACAAGTCCAAAGAAGAAGCGAGCTCTTCTAAACGAACATATGAGACTATGATTGAGAATAGTCAGGACCAAGAAGTAGAAGAGGAAGTTGAGATTGAACCAAGACAAAGCAAACGAGAAAGGACAGAAAAATCTTATGGTCCTGATTTTCTGACTTATATGTTAGAAACTGAACCTCAAAGCTTCAAAGAAGCTGTAAACTCTTCAGAAGGACCTCAATGGAAAGAGGCCATTAAAAATGAAATAGATTCCATTTTGCAAAACCATACATGGGAGCTGGTGGATCTTCCCCGGGAAGCAAACCACTAGGCTACAAATGGTTTTTCAAAAGAAAAATGAAAGCAGATGGAACTATTGATAAGTACAAGGCCAGACTTGTAATTAAAGGTTACAAGCAACGAGAAGGCCTTGACTACTTTGACACTTATTCTCCGGTAACGAGGATAACTTCCATTCGGATGATATTAGCGATTGCAGCTTTGCACAATCTCGAAATACATCAAATGGATGTCAAAACTGCCTTTCTAAATGGAGATTTAGAAGAAGAAATTTACATGGAACAACCTGAGGGGTTTTCTGCACCAGGACAAGAAAACAAGGTGTGTAAATTGGTGAAGTCATTATATGGCTTAAAACAAGCACCAAAACAGTGGCATGCAAAATTTGACAATGCCATGATAGAAAGTGGATTTAAAATCAATGAATGTGACAAATGCGTTTACATCAAAGATACGGAACATGGTTATGTCATTTTATGTCTTTATGTTGACGACATGCTCATCGTTGGTAGCAACGATAAGATGATTAAATCTACTAAAAATATGTTGAATTCAAAATTCGACATGAAGGATATGGGTTTAGCTGATGTGATTCTTGGAGTTAAAATTTCAAGAACATCAGATGGACTCGTTCTAAGTCAGTCACATTATGTGGACAAAATTTTGGAAAAATTCAATAATGATGATACTGGCGTGGCTAGAACACCGATAGATACAAGTCAACATCTATCGAAAAATAGAGGCAATGGTATTTCTCAAGTTGAGTACTCTAGAATAATCGGAAGTCTTATGTACTTAATGAGTTGTACAATACCAGATATAGCTTACGCAGTTAGCAAAATGAGTAGATATACCAGTAATCCAGGGTCTGACCACTGGAAAGGAATAGTAAGAGTACTGAGATACTTGAGATATACGCGTGATTATGGACTGCACTATACCAGATATCCCGTAGTTATTGAAGGATATACCGACGCTAATTGGATATCTGATATCAAGGACTCAAAGTCTACCAGTGGATTTGTATTCACTTTGGGAGGTGCAGCGATATCGTGGAAATCCTCTAAACAAACAGTTATTGCAAGATCTACCATGGAATCCGAGTTTATAGCTCTGGATAAATGTGGTGAAGAGGCTGAATGGCTACGCAATTTCTTAGAGGATATTCCAAGATGGTCAAAACCTGTGCCAGCAATTTGCATACATTGTGATAGTCAATCTGCAATTGGAAGGGCACAAAGCAACATGTACAATGGTAAGTCTAGACACATACGTCGTAGACATAATACCATAAGACAGTTACTCTCAACTGGAGTTATCTCTATTGACTATGTAAAGTCTAAAGATAACATTGCGGATCCGCTAACCAAAGGGTTAAATAGAGAGTTAGTTGCAAATTCATCTAGAGGAATGGGACTTAAGCCTCTGAAAGAATAAGTTATTGTAATGGAAACTCAACCTAACTGACTGGAGATCCCAAGATCTAGGTTCAATGAGAAAACCTAATTACAAATACTTAATAGGATCACTGTGGGGGTTAACTCCTGTCCATTCCTGTAATAACAGTGATGCCCGTGGAAAGAGGATAAGCAATAGGCTTTTAATGATTCTTATGCGTCAGAAATTTGAGCGGAGTAATGCGGGTTACTCTTAATTAAGAAATCACCTATGTGAGAGAGAAGTGGGGCCGCTTCGAAGGGAATTGTGAGGCTCAATTCTTAATAACTCTCACTGAACCAGGCATATGTTCATGGCCACAAACGAACATACCAATGAGAACTGAAATGTGTTAGGAAGAATCCTGTGTGAGGTACATCATCGTTTACACAAAAGGCAGAATAGTTCAAAGACATCGTGTCTACTAATCAGCTAGTAAAGTAAATGTACTTTAACAAGGGAAGGTTCAAAGGTAACTCCTACCTATCCTATGCAGGTTTCAACTATGGAACTTTATCATCAAGTATTCCGTGTCTCTGTCAATTTCCTTTCATGTGGGGGATTGTTGGAAAATATATTGGAGGAAAATAGATTTTCACTAATGAAGTGAAATTGAATCCCACATTGCTTGAGAAGTGGGATTGGGAGAGGAGCCTTAAAAAGGGATTACAATCCCACATCGGTTACAAATGGAATAGTGGGAATTTATGGGGAATATAAATATTCCATCCCACATTGGAAAATGGATAAAATATGAAAATGTGTGGAAAACTTAAATAGTTGTCCCACATCGGATAAAAATAAGATTGTGGACCAATTTATATATGGTTAACAATTTGTAAGGTGTAACCATTTGATGCATAGAGAATCCTCCGTGGCCTACGCGCCCGCAGGGGGGGTGCAAATCTTGGACCGACTTGGCCTTCGAGCCTTGAACTTGTGTGCGGGCGCGACCTGCGTACACGAATGTCGGACCGAATGAACCAAAAATTGGCCACAAAGTACAAGCTACGTTTTGGAATTTTATTTTACGTTTTTTCATTTAAAAACGTAACTCCAAAACTTATATCCATTTATTCTGTAACATCAAAACGTTTTGTAACTCCAAAACGTCTGGAGTAAAGGCAGTGTACTGAATGCATAAGGCTCCTCCTTGCCTATATATACAGCAACAATCTTCAGTCCAAAACACACAATTCTTACTCCACGAATTCACTTTGCATTCTCCTTACTGTCTGCCTACAGTCGCTTGGTGATTCTGTTCCGGCACATTCTCAGTTCGACTGCTCAGCTGCAGTTTCAAGCCGCTGTATCCTGGGAAGCAAGCGCTCGAGTTACTTCGGTGAGGGGGCGAATATTGCTTTAAGGACACTGTGTTGAACACAGGCTCCAGCTCCAAGGCGTTGATTTTATTTGCCTTCCCATCGCTGTCAATTTTACTTCTTAAGCATACTGTAAATCTGCTTAAGGACACTGCTTTGTTTACTTCGCTGTTTAACAAATTTCTGTAACAGTGTATTGATAAGTTATTTGTTTATTGTATGAATCTTAGAATTTTAAATGAATGTTTGATCTATCAAATAAATTTTGGCGACAAACTTAAAAAAAGTGAGAAACTGTTTGTTTTAAATTAAAATTTTTAAATTCTAGATTCAATGTGCACTTTCTTCCACGATGCATTAATTGGTCTATCCGGCTTTAGTTTGAAGCATTTGACACTAGAAAGAAATGTATGTAAAATAGTAACATGTCGAGTTACAGGAAGATATGCACCTGTTGGATACGAGGATAACTACGACGTATTTAAAATTTCTTTTTCAACTATTTAACATCTCTCCCTAATGTTGAGATAAATGTCTCATAAATAATGACAGTCAGCAATCGACCCCGTAAAATATCATCCGTCAGAAAATCAAGATATTTATATAGAAGAGATTTAAGACCTAACACATATTTCCAACATTCTTTGTAAAGAAAGTCAGTTTTGATGGAAGAACTTCACGATGCATATAATTAACATGTCTCCAAATATAAGTATGAAATTTTGTTCTCATAAGAAATGGTTTAGCACTTAATATGTAGGCATACAATAACCAATTCTGTTAAATTATCTTATATATGAACATCGGTAACATGATATTCAATTGTTATCCCAACTGACAAATAATAATCTTTAGAAGTTTGAGATATCACATTATTAGCAGTATCAAGATGAAGTATCTTGATCGTGTAATCTAAAAATTATGCTTGTAATTGAGCAACTAATCCTGCAAACGTCGGGTTGTGCGTGGATGATATGTGATCATCTAGTAGATACATCTATGAATATCATAAAATTTCTAGATGATTTACATGACTTTCCATGAAGTAAAAGAGACAGCAGGATGGGGCCAAAAAATTTGAGGGCCCAAAATTCTAATTTTTTTTAAAGATTGAAATTCCATGCACAAATTAAGTCTATTCAATTTTTTTTTTTTTTTCAAAATCCTAACACGCCCATTATCTTAATCTTATAGACTAACAAACACAAGAGTCATACTCTATCATTATTCATTATCATATCTGATAATTGAGAAACAAGAAAACGAGGTAAAATGACCCAATTCGGCAATCGACAAACTAGAGAAGTAAAGTTTAATTTTATTTTCTTGATTTAATTTTATTTTTTTTTAATTCTTTTTCTATTTGCCTACAATATTATAATGCAAATATGTAATTTGTATTTATTAGATTTTTTTGCAAGTTAGGGTTATATTTTATTTACTTGAATTTATTTATTTAAATTTTGGTTCTATTTTTGCATACAATATTAATTAGACAAAAAGCATGTGTTTGAAGGAATGATGTGAAGGAAACGTGTAACGTCTCGAAAATTTCATGTCTAAATTTTATCGTATACTAATAAACTTCAAGTTCAAAAGATCAATTTCTTTAAAAATTAAAAATTTTCAATGATGTATGATGTAAAAAGTAGAGAAAAATGAGTAAAATAAGTCTTGAGGACTCTATACTTCATCACGTGAAGTATGATCGTTTTCTTTTGATTCAAACCCTTTTGAAGATTCTCTTGTATGGTATAATATTATCTTGTAAATCGGAAAACATGATTTTGTAAATTTTAGGAAACCAATGTATTTAGAAGGAAGAGAATCTTATTTACTACGTTTGTGGTTAAGTTTATATAATCAAGTTTTTAAATAATTATGTCTATTTACATTCTTTAAAGTTTTATTTTTTGTTTCAGTTTTAAAATCTTAAAGATTATATGTTATAAGTTTAATTCGAATACTAGGAGTTAAGATAATAAACTGAAAAATGACATGTCTATTTTGTGACTGATATACGGATACTAGTATCAATTAGAAGTTGTGTTTCTAACTCAACTTAAAGATACCAGAAACCTTTAGATCTGAAGCAGAAACAGAAACACATATTCTGTGTTCAACAAAAGGATACTAAAGTCTTCTAAAATATGGCTTTCTATTTCAGCTTGAGGCTACTAAAAGCCTTCAGCAATTCTAAAGTAAAGATTTTAAAAAAAAAATTACCGAAAATTTAGGAGTCGTCAAAAAACGGGTGTGTTGAAAAAAAAAAATTTACAATTTTTAGAGGGTGGTGTGGGCAATGTGTTTAAAGTCTAGAGATAATTGGGCTTACAACAATCTGGACGGTAGGCAGTGTTAGCAATATTAGATTTTTTTTTTTTTGCAATTTTTACCTTTTTTTATTACTTTAGTGTTAGATTTTAAATGTTCAATTTGTAATTTTTTTTCCTGTAATTTTGTTTTTTTTTACTAGAATATGTATATTAGTTAATTTTTTTAAAGTTATAGTTTGGCTTTGTTGGCCTACAACTTGGTGTTTCGATTCTTCCAATTTGACTCACTTTGAAATCTGTATTTTCCGATTCAAGTGCTTCGTCATTCTCAGCTTGATTTAGAAAAATTAGTAACTTTTGTATATGGGCTATAATTACAATAGTGAATGTTCTTAATTCATATTTTAGTATTCTTTTGTACAATTTACACAAGCGCAATCAATGATGTATGTTGATCAATTGCACAAGTGCACATAATTGGGTATTGTTGTTGATGTTGTTTTTTAAATTATACTCGAAATTTTGTTGATTTGGATTGAATCGATGGTGTTGGATATGAACATTGGTGTTGATTTGTTAATTTTTTTAATTTATTGACAAATTGTTGGTAAGTGATCACTTAAGTTAAAAACTTGATTTGTTGGATTATTAAAATAATATTTTTTTTTGTTGAAGTCTTGTCTTAATTTTGAAAATTTTCTGACATATAATGGTTGTTCTAATATTGATGAAAGTGATTTATTTTCGAAGTTGACAATCTTAAAGTGTTATTTATCAAGAGAAGAGAAAATAGAAAAGGCAGTTGATACGCTCAACTTTTTAAAGAAAATGGGTGGTTGCTTTCCAAATGTTCATATGGCATAAAGAATTTTGCTCACTATACCAGTTACAGTTGCATCTACAGAAAAAAGTTTTTCCAAGTTAAAGTTAATTAAGATTTATCTCCAATCAACTATGTTACAAAAAAGATTGAATTGATTGACTATGTTGTCAATTGAAAAAAAATGTTGAACTTGACTATACAAACTTAATTAATACTTTTGCCTCAAAAACTGTAAGGCGAGATGTATTTAAGTGATTATTTAGAACGTTTTTAGTCTTATTATTTGATTAAAATATAAATAATTTGAATATTACATTTTATTTGCTGGTTTATTGTTGGGTTTGAGTTTATAAATTTTGTACGAAAAACTCTTATGAAAAAAAATAAAAATTGAATGCACGCTACAATATAAGGGCCTAAAAATCTAAAAAAATTTATAAATTATAAAAATTTATAATTTGTCTGAGGTCTGAAAAATCTAAAGTCCGGCACTGTACATGAGGGTGTGTAGACCCACAAAGTTCACCCTAAATTTCTTCCAAAAATGTTGAGAATCCAGCTTCAACTTTAGCTAGTGATTGAACGATCAATTTGCCCTAAAAATAAGCAGCACATGAGAATTCAATCAATTGAAGACACTCTGAGTTCTTCAATAGATATATATACACGTGAATTATCAATAAACTTTTGCACTATTATGATCTTGGTTGGTCTAACGTGTCATACCAAATAACAAAAGTCATGTGCATGCTTTAATTGTACTTAGATTAGTATAGTGCAAATTAATATTTACATATTTAGAACATAGCAGGGTCTTCTTCTTTTTAGTGAAGAACAAGTAACATATTTTATTTTTTCATGTAACATAATATTGGTTCTTCTAGATCGTACATGTACTCTTTTAATTTTATCATTCTTCTCTTTCTTCTTAAAAGAATGATGACAAGTTCAATTAGATAGTTGACAAGTTCAATCAGATAGTCAACGTAAAACAGGTGCAAAAAATAACCATGCATAATCATTATGATTTGATATATCAATTATTATTTATTCTATCTGACAATAATATGAACTTAGTGGTTATGTTCTCCATATATTAATGTTTATAAAATCTCCACCTAGGACAATATAATCAAAACAAAAATGCTAATTTATAGCAAAATTAAATAATAAGAATCAATATAACTTTAAACGTGTCAAATTATAATTATAAGAATATTGATATGTATATGAATTTGTGTTTTTTCAGGGATACCACCAACATATTGGTCTGAAATATTGATATTTATAAAGTTGTAATTATTCAAAAATAATAAAATAATATTCTTCGAGAATATTAATAAGTAGAAATTTACGTTTTTTCAAAAGCAATAATAAAATATTCTTTTAATTATATTGTGCTTCTTCAAGATTAACAATGCAATATTATTTTGAAATATTATCACGTAAAAGTTTAATGTTTCTTCAAAAGCAATAACACAATATTCTTTTAAAATATTGGTATGTTATAATAAATAGTATTAAGTAGTAGGTGTCTATTGTTAATTAATATAGACAACAATATAACCACTTTTGATAAGTAGTAGGTGTCTTCGAACACAAAAGAATAATCACTTTTGATAATTTAGTTAGCTAGAATTCCGTGCTGGTAACATATTACAAACTAGAGAGAGTAGTCTAAGAGAATCAAAACTCAAGTATGTAAATGGAAGTTACAATCTAAATAGAATACATTCTTCTAGAATAAATAGGACAATCATATAGATATCTATATAAAAGATCAAATGATCATTCATGATTATCTATTATCTTACAACATAAACTTTTTAATTTCATAATTCGCTATCGAAACTATTTGGGTGAAGGTAATTCGTGCAGAAATCCTATATATGCAAAATCAAAAACGATGAAGTTTTCTACAACAATTGGTGATGATTATATACATAGTGTGAACTCATTGGAGAACAAAGATTGTATACATACCATTTGTAAGCAACATTGAAAACCAATTAAATTTTTTTTTTCTTGTCTAGCACAGAAGATGCACGCATGTCTTCCTTCAGCAATTGCTTTGATGTGCAAGAAAATCAGATCTGATTCAATAGACGTTTGTTAGCAACGAACAATAAAATGGAAAAGAACTCGGAAAATGTACAAGAAAAAAATATAGTCAGTAGCAAAAGCCCGTTTCAAAAAAACAAGCCTTCCACCATATTTTCAAATTACGAAGGTTGTATTATTTTTGGGCATGGGCGGATATGGGGCTTCCCCTGTGCTGGAGCCTCCTTACCCCAATTTTTTTTTTCTTTAGTAAATGAAAATTTTATTTTTTTATATATTAGTTCGGTCTAAAAATTTTTTTAGCTCCCATCTCGATCTACTCCTGATTTCGGGACCTCATCTTCAAATCTGAATTTCAAAGGAAGAGTGTTATGAAGATGACTAATAGCTTCTTCAACAGTTTCATCCTTGTCAAAATCGTGATGCTTTTGTGAAGTAACTCGCTTCTTTTTAGTTAGTTGTTTAGTTCCTTCCTCTTCATCACTCATCTCATGATCCACAGGTAGGTCGTGGAGTCCAATGCACCAAATTTACAACATTTCTCCTGAACTCGCCTTCACGATCACTGTAAGAATCTGTTCCAGCCCATGATTTAAATTTTGGAGTTTGTTAGTAACGAAAAGAACTTGAAAAAATATAAAATAAATCATAATGCTTATTTTTAGTTGGTTGCTTAGTTCCTTCCTCTTCGTCACTCATGTCATGATCCACAAGTAGGTCGTGGAGTCCAATACACCAATTTTACGACATTTTTCCTGAACTTTGCCTTCAAGGTCACAGTAAGAAGCTGTAGTGATTTAAGTTTTGGAGTTTGTAACGAAAATAAAATTGATTCAATAGATATATGAGTTTGTTAGTAACGAACAATAAAATAGAACTTGAAAAAATATATAATAAAAAAATCATAATGCTTCTTTTTAGTTGGCTGCTTAGTTCCTTCCTCTTTGTCACTCATCTCATCATCCACAGGTATGTCGTGGAGTCCAATACACCAATTTTATCACATTTCTCTGTAAATTCGCCTTCATGGTCACTGTAGGAAGCTGTCGCCTGTCGCAGCCCATGATTTAAATTTTGGAGTTTGTTGGTAACGGAAATAAAATCTGACTCAATAGACAGATGAGTTTGTTAGTAACGAACAATAAAATAAAAAAGAATTTGAAAAAATATACAATAAAAAAAATCATAATGCTACTTTTTAGTTGGCTGCTTAGTTCCTTCCTCTTTGTCACTATCTCATGATCCACAGTTAGATCGTGGAGTCCAATACACCAATTTTATCACATTTTTCCTGAACTTCACCTTCGTGGCCACTGAAAGAAGCTGTCTCAGCGCATGATTTAAATTTTGGAGTTTGTTAGTAACGAAAATAAAATTTGTTTCAATAGATAGACGAGTTTGTTAGTAACTAACTTAAAAATATACAATAAATAATTCATAATGCTTCTTTTTAGTTGGTTGCTTAGTTCCTTCCACAGGTAGGTCGTGGAGTCCAATATATACACCAATTTTATCACATTTCTCCTGAACTTCGCAGTCACTGTAAAAAGCTGTGTTATCTTCCCTCTCTGTCGCAGTCCATGATTGGCCCTTAGAATGAAGTCTATTGATTTTCTCTGCTATTTGACAAATTCCTGCATTGAGTTTGAGCAATTTGGCAAATACTATCTTTTACCATTTGTAAGCAATGTCACACAAAAGATGCACGTATGTCTTTCCTTCAACAATTGCTTCGACGTGCAAGAACATCTGATGCTCAAGCACCTCCAATACATTCTATGGAATGTTGGAAGACTTTCGATCTACTTGGCATTAATGTCTAATGAATCAGTATTCAAGTTCAAATTTGATCACCAATACATTATATGAATTGTTATCTAGGTGTATTTTATTTTATTAAAATAAAATCAAAATTACATTTAAATATGCATAAAAAAATTTAAATTTACATAAAAAATCTAAATTTTGATGGGTCAACACATCTAATAGAGCTTCTGAATTTAGAAGAAGCTCTAGATATTGTCTATTTTTTCCTGTCACATCAGCTTGACATAGTTCTTGACATCGAAGCAGGGCCCGACTGGGAAAATAAACACGAGCTCGGCCCGTAGACTAGTCCGTGAAGTTGGTCCCTCAGCCCTATATTTTTTTTTCCCTATAAATACCCCCATAAACTTTCCATATTATTCACAAATTCACAATTCTCTCAACCTACATTCCTACTACAACCCGAAAACATTATATTGTCAATATAAGCTCTTTTATTGTGCAATTTATTGTTGAATTTTCACATTTCTAATCTTCTACGTTCTTACATTTTTAGTTATCTAAATTCTACATTCTACATTTTAAAAAAAAACAAAAAATCAAAATTTCTTTTTAACTGAAAAATAAAAAATAAAAAAAATAGAAGTTCGCGTAGATCCGTGAACCGGCCCGTGGCTTGGCCCGTGTGACCTGTGGACCACGGGCCAGTTCGAACTCATTTTTCCGTGACACGGGCCGAGTTGGACCCATCTTGGCACGAGCCCGGCTCGGTCCATTGTCATCTCTATGGTCTTATATGATATTAAAAAGTTTTCAGATTTTACTCACATATAGATTGAAGTAGACTCAAAGATAGCCATCTAGTCATTAGATTATAACATGGGAGTGGTCCTTCAGTGTTTAGCACCTGTTAATGAATTGACATATATGTATTTTTCAAAATTATTTCTAGATTATTCTTTCATTACTTCCATGTTTATCTCTTTTCAAATATTTCCCTCTTCTCCTCTTGATGTATCATCTAGAGGTAATGTATCCAAAGTTTCCCTCCAACTTGTAACGGCTTTTATTACCAATAAAAAGGGTCGGGAACCTGAAATCCCCCATTGAGTTTGGGTGGAGGCCTGAGAACCTCGCTGAAGTCTTGATGGTGCTTTGATTAAAAAGAAAATATGGATTAATCATTTAATTTTATACTATCAAAATAAAGATTAATATGAAACAAACAAATTGAAAGTAAGAACACAAAATTTAGAGTGGTTCACTCTCAATATGAGAGTTACATCAACTTAATACCGCTGCAAAATTTTACTATAGTGAATAAGAATGATTATAGTGTTTCCTATTCTAACGCTTCTCGGTATTCTCTCAATGCATGAGAAAAAGGCTCACTCTAATACTCTTTATTTGGGAGGAAATATTAGGGCAACCTCATATATGTGCAAATTCTCCAAAGTACTTATGTACTTCAAAATTTTTGAAAGGACAACCTACCTTACCCTGCTCAAAGAATTCTAAAAATTTTAGAGTATCTTCATCTATACATCCTTTAAATTTCTCATAAATTTCGAGGCAATACGATTAGTTAAGAGGTCCGACCGATTTTATTTTTAAATTTTGGAAAATCTTTTTTTTCTTTGAGAAAACTCTAGTTTTACTTGTTTTGTTATATTATATGTCAAAAAGCAATTTATTAATAACTAAAAGACATATATGTCATGAAATTAAGTTAACTAGTTGAGCTTCGAGATGCGAGGTATTGGGACATGATAGAGTGGTATCAAAACAAATGTTTTACTTTTGTGTAGACATAAGCGTTTTTATGTGCTAATTTAACTAGTTGAGCTTTGAGGTGCGAGGTATTGGGACATGATAACGTGGTATCAAAACAAATGTTTTACTTTTGTGTAGACATAAGCGTTTTTATGTGCTAATTTAACTAGTTGAGTTTTGAGGTGCGAGGTATTGGGACATGATAACGTGGTATCAAAACAAATGTTTTACTTTTTGTGTAGACATAAACGTTTTTATGTGCTAATTACGTGCAAATTATATACAATTTCAAAAAACAATGTGTAAAATGGGTGTCTACGCGTACGCGCACGCACACACATATATGTGAGCGAGTGTCTCAGAGAGGGAGGGAGAAAGTGAGGTACACAAGGCATGCCATTGTTGTTGAGTTGAAGAAGAACTTTCACATGCTATTTTAAAGCTTTGAAATAACATGTAAGTGCTTAGCTTTCACAATAAACTTTGTTAATAAGAATGAATAAGACCACAAAAACCTGGAAATCGAATCAATTTGTTGTGAATCAACATGCTGGTCAAGGACAAGCAGCGTGCAGTCCGTCGAGCTCGAGGATTGCTAGAGCTGGTTAGGCTCATCGCGGTCAAGCCTGGCCCTACAATTTCGCAAAGGTGATTATACGCTTGGTCACCCAATTCTTAGCGAACTTTATGCAATATATCGCCATGTGTCCCCTTGACATTCACATATCTCACGACATGTGTCACCTCCCCTCCCACTCTTAGTGGATCTTGCTCCATGTGTCTATAGTAACGTTCAAGATAAATTCTAATAACATCTTTTTAATTAATCCTTTAATGTTTTGTTCCTAATATAATTTTTCTCTAAAATTATTTTCTTCGGAGTACTAATTCTCATGCCGGAAGGGATACATAAGAGTTAACCTCCTCCTTCTTTACAGGTATTGGGATAACTTGGAACCATCAGTAGGGAAAAAAATGGCAGCTACAAAAAGGAATTTAATCATTTTGAACGTATATTGGGATGATTTGGAACCATCTACAATGAGAAAAATTTAAACTCTACAAAAAAGGACTTGATCATATTAAATAAAAAAAATGACTTAAACATACAACATCATCTAATATTCTTCAATCTATTCAATTAACATTCCACGAGGTATAATTTTGAATTGCAAAGATACATTTCAATTGCTTAATTTAATGGTTATTAAATTAATTATTTTAGACACGTAGCTTTGGTGGCTGCAAGAAAGATATGCAAATCAAGATTGGGAAATAGTATTTTCTTGGATTTTTAAAATCCAAAGGTTGTCTGCATCCTTGCACGTGCTGGATGTCTTTACGTCGTGCGATGTGTTCACACAATATGGTTTGGTGAGCATTAGGATTTAGGATTTAGGGATTTGGATCCCCAAAGAGCTTAAAAATCAGTGCACCTGTGAAAAATGTCTACCTTCTATATGCTGCTTTTCAGAGTTTCCAACATTTTGGGACAGGCCAACTCGATCCGATAGTTCGTGTTAAGCCTCGACAATTGGGGTCGCACGTACCCCTTTAGAGAGAAAATTTGCAAAGAGTAATTAGGATGTATATGGTTCAACCTATCAAAGACAAGATGTCGGAAAAGACTTGAGCTCAGGTTTTGCGATTGCGCCGTTTTATAAAAATTATGCATACAACAATAAAGAATTAAATATTTAACACAACAATATTTTACAGTGTAGTGTTGTACACGAGATCAAGCCAAATAAGTACAAAAGAATTAAACTTCATAAAATTTATTGAATAAGTCAAATTAGATAGTACTTATTATGATAAAGTAAAAATTTTATGAGATATCCTTCAGTGTCATGTTTAATAGCACCTATCAAGTGGGTCATAATAAATGCATAGTTAAAGTAAATGGGGGACTCATTTCCAAACTTATAAATCTAAGAGGATGACACATTCTATTTGATTAACTCAAATAATCTAAGAGTCCGTTTAACAAAATTTTTGATAAAAATTTTAACAGCTTTTAATAAAAATTAATGTAATTTGTGTTGAAAAATAGTGAGTCTCATGAAATATTTGGTTAATATTAAAGTTTGACGAATTGAAAAATTGATAAAATTTTATAAATGTTTTGTCAAACAAGAGTTAAAATACGTAGACAGTTGACACGAGTGATTTTTCTTAGTAAATGGGGTTTTTATTTTTTATCTTTTTGGTGGGGGATTATAATTTGTTTTAGAATAAAGAAAAGATTGAGTCAAGGGTAAAAGTTAAAAATTTGCGTTGTCCATATTCAAAACATTGTAAAAAATAAAGAATTAAAATAAAAAGTTTTAATTTTTTTAAAAGTAAAAGATGTCAAAATATTTGACCGTCAGTGGTTTTAACCAATTTTATATTTTTTCACATAAATCTTTGTACTTTTTTTCTCTATAAATTTTCATATTTCTTGGCTTCTTATTATTTTCTCTGACCGTGAATTCTATGAACGAATTAAGGATTTGATCTCTATTTTCAACATTGCATTCTATTGGGATGTTGGACTAGTAGACAATCCCAAACTATACTCGATATGCAAAATGTATTGAGTCGTGCCAAACTTGACGCAAGACCAAAAACATGGACAGTTAACTTGTAAATTGGAGTACGGCAAAAGGGTGGGAGAGTGAAAGTAAACAAATTTCCAATTACTATCTATCTATCTATCTATCTATATATATATATATATATATATATATATATATATATATATTCTTGCAAGATAGAGTTTTAATTAGTATGGCTGAGTCCAAACCTAACCAACGGAGAATTTGTCTAACAAATACAAGAAAACAAATTCTCAGAAAATGACTTTTTATATGGTTATAGACTAGTGTCACACTCAGTCTCACTCACACCATTTTTTTGGCCTTTGGCCTTTTTCTTGAGTCTTGACAACACTCCAATTAATATTATAGAATAATGGGTTGACTTTTTCCTGTAATTTGAAATCCTCACAATCTATAAATGAATTTCTTTCAAAGATTAGGTATATTAATACGAATTAGACGGGAAAATTTGACTGTTTTTAAAGGAAAATTTGTACATTTGATTCTTATGGGTTATTTTAATTTTTAAAATGCTCAAATTTAATCTTAAACGTTTCATTATAGTTGCACAATATATAATCAACGATTTGAACCATCTAAATCTTTATTAAATTGTCACGTTGTCCTCGTGAGATATGCTGTGCTCCAAATTTTTAGACATCAGCCGACGGTCATTTGATGGTTTATATGAGATTGGGACGGTTCGATAATTCGATTATGGGACTGATTGTACAACTATAGTAAAATGTTGATAACAATTTGTTCATTTTCAAACTTTGTAAACCTATTTGCTAATCAAGTAATAAGTTGGGGACCAAGAGTACAATTTCCCAATTTTAAATCAATTTAGCATTTTTCTTTCTATGATGAATAGTGACACTTAACTCCCTAATTCATTGTTGACGAGATCTAAGTATCACCTAAACTGGTCATAATAGTATCTAATAAAGAATAATTATTTCTATTTTTCTTTATATTTTTCGTTTCCATCTCCTTCTCGTTTGGACATTTGGGCAACGTGAGCCTTTTTGCATTCATAGGTACAAACTTTATACGGTCGTTCATGCCTCAGGACATAGCTCAGTAGTTGAAAGGATGGAAGTGAGGTAGTCTCAATTTTGCTAACAGCTGTAGTGTGGGAGTTCGAGTCCTGCCTTTGATATAGATTTGGCCCCTTGTAAGTGCAGTTAAAAAACAGCTCTCAATCCTGCTCTAGTGAGGCACATCATGCGATTTACATCATCTACCAAGGCTCCAGAACAGGGATGATGGGTCCCTCAAAGTTGGAATTCAATTTTTTTTTTTTTTTTTTTTTTTATATATTTATTACTATCCTTCGTGTCCTAAATCCTAGGTACCAGGTATAGCTGCAAAGTCAGTTCAAAGTGGGACCCCTCTTGAGTTATTGCACATCAACTCAACTCAACTTAACTCACCCACGCCACCTACGTAGTCAAGATACATATGAATTCTACTTGATAGTATATATACATAATGTGTGTGTGTGTGTGTACACAATGTATATAGATATATATGTAAGAGAGAGATTGATGGAGAAGCTTCTGATATGATATTTGCAGAAGCTAAGCAAGCAAGGGATAGAGAAAATTTAATGCATTAATTTCTCAAACGTGTTGAAAATTGAAAGTTGAAATCCATGAATGATAGTCCAAGCTGCTGTTTAACAAAATCAGAAATGCAGAAAATTTTATAATATTATGATATTATCCTTTTTACAGGTGACATACAACTACACTCATTTATTCATTATCATCTCTCTTTATTCTGCATTCAATTTGCAGCTCAAATTGATTAATTCATAGTTACTCCATTCATTTATTCACACAATTGTTGACTCCTATCTGTCATTTTTTACTTACTTGCCTCCACTTTATTTAATTGCTTCTTCATTTTTCGAATCTGGGTAATTTTCAATCTTCTTGAATCTGAGTTCTGAGTTCTGAGTTCTGATTTTTTTTTCTTTTTTTTTTGGATATCTGATTAGTATTTTACTCTTTTTCTCATGTTCAAACATTCTGGTATTTGTTTTTTTATGGTAGTTCTTCGTAGCCTGTCCAGGCAAAGGCCGATAGTTGGTTTAGGTTGATAACTAGCGTAAACGTTTGTCAAAATTTATAAAACGAATCTTAGTAGCTATCGAAATATTTATGTAGTCGATCCTAAATTTAATGGGAGAAAAGCTGCTAGCTTTCCATTATTTGTCCTTGTAATTGGGAATCTATATGTACTCTGATGTAAGAAAGTTGCTAATGCTTGTAATTTTCTTGAATTCTGATTAGTACTCAATTATTTCAGAACATTCAATGGCACAGCTGAAATAAGTAGTCTTGAAAGCCCTCCTTTGATCTAGAGAAGAAGAAAAATGAAGTGTTTCTATTACTTCAAGGACAGAAATAGACCCAGGGAACAAAAATCAGCACCAATTTTCAAAAACCAAAGCAAATCCGATACATCAGAAGCCGAAAGGGCGACTAAATCTTCATGTTCAGCTACTTCACCGCGCAGTATTCCTGAATTATATGAAGAAAAAGCTGAGAGGTTGAGAGTTTTCACATTCTCTGAGTTGAGACGGGCAACTAATAATTTTAGTAGATTGCTTAAGATTGGCGAAGGCGGGTTCGGATCAGTATATAAAGGAACCATCAAGCCTGTTGATGGAAAGGGTGATCCTTTCGTGGTTGCCATCAAGAAACTCAACAGAGATGGCAATCAGGTATGATTCTTGTGTTAAACTGTTTGTCTACTATGCCTCAAGTTCAAGTACAAATGTACAATGCTTTGTTTTGTTTCGGAGTAGAGGTATAAAAGTGAGTTGGGCTGCTCAATGCCCAAACCATGCCGTGGGTTGGCCAAAATAGGCCAGTCATGTTGATCCTGGCTCTTCAGGCTTGCAGGGCAGAGCATCTGTCGTATAGATTAAAGAATTCTCGAGCATTTATATGTGAAATCACCAACTTGATTTCATACGACTTCACGTTTGTGTATTGATTATACAAACAGGTTCGACCTAATTGAGCCCTGAATCTTTTATTTTTTTCTGCAATTGTTTTCAGGGTCATAGACAATGGGTTGCAGAAGTAAAATTTCTGGGTGTTGTGGAGCATCCGAATCTTGTCAAACTTATTGGATATTGCGCCACGGATGGTGAGAGAGGTATACAACTGCTACTTGTATACGAGTACATGGCAAACAAAAGCTTGGAAGATCATCTTTTTGACATGGATTATCCAACTCTTAACTGGGATCGGAGAATGCAAACAGTGCTCGGAGCAGCTCAAGGATTGGCTTATCTGCACGAGGAATTAGAAGTCCAGGTTTTATCTTTGCAGTGTTCGACCAATTCTTTCGACCTTTTATTTGCTGCTTAGCACAAAATATGCAGTTGAATGTTAGATTTCTGCCCTGTAGACGGTTAATGATGTTTATATCAATGGTTAGGTTATATATCGAGATTTCAAGTCATCCAATGTTCTTTTAGACAAGGATTTCAAGCCTAAGATTTCCGACTTTGGGCTTGCTCGAGAAGGTCCGACAGCCGGACATACTCATGTATCTACAGCGGTATGATAACTTGTCGCATTTGCATGTTGTGTGAGAGTCGAGTGTGTTTTTACTAATTTCACAGAAATATGTAGAGCAGTAAATCTTCAATTGAATGTTTTGACTAGCAGTGATAGGAATTCTCAGGAATGAAGTATAACATTTTTGTACATAACTGGAAGTCTGCTTTCTGTGTCTTAGGTTTTTGGAACATATGGATATGCAGCTCCTGATTACATTGAGACAGGGCATCTCACTTCTAAGAGTGATGTATGGAGTTTTGGTGTTGTATTGTACGAGATCCTGACAGGTAGGCGTTCGCTCGATATAGATAGACCAAGATTGGAACAGAAACTTTTGGAGTGGGTGAAACAGTACCCTGCCGATAGTCGGAAATTTGTCATGATAATGGATCCAAGACTTGAAAGTCAGTATTCACTTAGTGTAGCTCGGAAAATCGCGGAATTAGCTAATAGTTGTTTGGAAAAAAGTGCAAAGGATCGACCAAAGATGAGCCAAGTGGTGGAAACTTTAAAGCAGATAGTTCAGGTCTCCGGTGTGGAAAGCCCATCTGCAAGTCATTTCGAGTGTGTTGAAGATAAACCATTGGAAGAAAAGCCTGAGAAACAGATGGGAGACTCGGAATCGGCCAAGAGGCGTATGGCACACTTGGCTAAGATAAGTGAAAATGTAGGCGGCATTAGTAGAAGAAGGTTAATGTTCATGCAGAAAACCAGAGTGACATAAATAAGCAGTTTTCTTGACAAGATTATGTTGAACAGAGCTGTTAAAAGATTCAAGATTTTGTACTTTGATTTTAATTTTCGAGTCATTGATCAGCTTGATGAAGTTAACTTGCTCGTTGTAACTTGAGATGGAAAAGAATTGTATTTCCTGTTCTTTGAGAAATAATGTGTACATATATATATACAAAACTAGGAAACTATCTTAGGAAACTATCTTAGGAAACTATACAAATTAGGATCCCTATAATTAAGCTAATAAACCAGCTATCAATTATATTCTGTAACACTCCCCTTCAAGCTGGAGCATAGATATTAATCATGCCCAGCTTGTTACATAGATAATCAACCCGAACCCCATTTAGAGCTTTCGTAAAGATATCCCCTAATTGATCTCCAGTCTTCACATACCCTGTAGAAATCAAACCTTGCTGAATTTTCTCGCAAACAAAATGACAATCAATTTGAATGTGCTTAGTTCGCTCATGAAATACAGGATTAGATGCAATATGAAGGGCCGCTTGGTTATCACACCACAATTTTGCTGGTACTGAAGTTTTAAGACCTACTTCAGTCAAAAGTTGATATATCCACATTATCTCACACACAGACTGTGTCATAGCCCTATATTCTGACTCTGCACTGGATCTTGACACAACGTTCTGCTTTTTACTCTTCCATGAGACCAAATTTCCTTCAACGAAAACACAATAACCTGATGTGGATCTTCTATCCATTTTGGAACCTGCCCAATCTGCATCTGAAAAACATTCAATATGAGTGTGCCCATGATTTGCGTATAAGATACCGCGTCCGGGAGCTCCTTTCAAGTAGCACAAAATTTGTTCTAACGCTGCCCAATGATGAACTGTTGGGGATGACATAAATTGATTAACAACACTGACAGAATATGCAATATGTGGACGAGTCACTGTAAGATAATTCAGCTTTCCAACCAACTTTCTATATCTCTCAGGATCTTCCATTAGTTCGCCATCTCCCGTAAGGTGCATGTTCGGAGTAATTGGAGCACTACAAGGCTTTGCCCCCAATTTTCCTGTCTCAGTTAATAAATCAAGGACATATTTTCTCTGAGATAAAAATATACCTTTTTTACTCCTTGTGACTTCAACACCCAAGAAATACTTTAGCATCCCTAAGTCCCTCGTGTGAAACTGAGTATGAAGAAAAGACTTAAGAAATGAGATTTCTGTAGTATCACTTCCAGTAATGACAATGTCATCTACGTACACAACTAACAGAATGATACCAGCTTCCGATTGTTTGTAGAACACAGAATGGTCAGACTTGCTTTTCATCAAACCAAACTTTTCAACAGCCTGACTAAATTTTCCAAACCAAGCGCGAGGACTCTGTTTTAAACCATACAGAGATTTACGAAGACGACAAACTCGCCCAGACTCCCCCTGAGCAACAAAACCAGGAGGTTGCTCCATATACACCTCCTCCTGAAGATCATCATGAAAAAAAGCATTCTTGATATCGAGTTGATGCAAAGGCCAATGATTAGTAGATGCCATAGAAATAAATAACCGAACAGATGTCAATTTAGCAACTGGAGAAAAAGTGTCTGAATAGTCCACTCCATAAGTCTGAGCATAACCCTTAGCGACAAGACGGGCTTTCAATCGAGCAACTGACCCATCTGGATTTACTTTAACTGTGAACACCCATTTGCATCCCATAGCCTGTTTCCCTGAAGGTAAATCGACCAAGTTCCCAGTACCATTGTCATCTAACGCATTCATTTCCTCTATCATTGCATGATGCCAACTAGGATGAGATATGGCTTCATGAACAGTTTTAGGGATAGAGATAGAATCAAGGGAGGCAATAAAAGAACAAAAGGAAGATGACAAGCAGTTATAAGAAACAAAAGAAGAAATAGGATAAGTACACTGGCGTTTACCTTTGCGTAATGCAATAGGAGATCATCGCTCGAGACTAGATCTGATGACGAAGGAGCAGGTGCAGGACGTGAATCGGGACGATTACGTCTGGAGTAGACTTGAATAATAGGAGGCTTGACAGGATCTGGTGCTGAGACAGGTTCAGAGGATGTGATAGAATAGACTAACAAATCATCATCCTCCCCCTAGCGTGCGGGAAGAGGAGAAGACGGAAAATAGGGTGTGTCTTCCATGAAGGTAACATCAATTGAGACAAGATATTTGTTAAGACTCGGACAATAACATCTATACCCTTTCTGAAGACGAGAATAACCAAGGAAGATACACTTCAAAGACTTTGGATCTAATTTAGTGACATGCGGGCGAACATCTCGAACAAAGCAAGTGCTACCAAATATCCTAAGGTCAACAGGAAATAGCGACTTATTGGGAAAAAGAATTTTGTAAGGGATCTCACCATGAAGAACAGATGATGGCATGCGATTAATTAGAAAACATGCTGTAGAAACTGCATCGGCCCAAAAAGGTTTAGGAACATTCATTTGAAATAATAGGGCTCGTGCAGTTTCAAGAAGATGCCTATTCTTACGTTCTGCCACTCCATTTTGGGATGGAGTATCCACACAAGAAGTTTCATGAAGCATGCCATTCTGAGTCAAATAAGATTGAAATAAAACGGACGTATATTCTTTGGCATTATCACTTCGCAAAGTTCGGATAGAAACATTAAATTGAGTTTTAATCTCAGCACAAAATGCACAAAAAAGAGAACAATTCAGAACGATTCTTCATTAAATATAACCAAGTTACACGAGAATAATCATCCACAAAAGTAACAAAATACTTAAATCAAGTTTAGACAAAATAGGACAAGGACCCCAAATATCAGAATGAACTAATTCGAAAGGAACACTAGCACGTTTATTGATTCTTGGACTCGAACTAAGACGATGGTGTTTTGCAAACTGACACGACTCACAAGCTAATGAAGACACTTTACTAAACTGTGGACAAAGCTTCTTGAGCAAAGGGAGAGATGGATGACCCAGCCTATAATGTGCCTCGAAAAGAGATGTTACACCAGAGCAAGCAACAAATTTCGGTATTGGTGTGTCAAGAATGTAGAGGCCTCCAAACTCATGTCCTTCACCAATAATCTTCTTCGTCATAAGATCCTGAAATAAACAATGATCAGGAAAAAATGAGATGCAACAGTTAAGATTACGAGTAAGCTGGCTTACAGATATCAAATTAAATGATAAATTAGGTAAATGTAAGACAGACGACAAAGGAAGCAAAGGAGTAGGAGTAATTGTGCCAGATCCACGAACACAAGATGGTGACCCATCGGCCAAAGTAACGGTAGAACTGGAAGTGTGTGACTTAAAAGTAGAAAAGAGACCAGAATTACCTTTCATATGATCTGTGGCACCAGAATCAATGACCCATTTGGAGGATGAGGAAAGAAGACACGTATTTGGTTTACCTGAATCAGCAATAGCAGTAACAGAAGGAGATAAAGGCTTTAATGATTCTTGATATTGTGAGAACTTGGTAAATTCATCTGCAGAGATAAGAACTGATTTTTTTAGAAGTATCATTAGTGGATGCAACATGGGCTGAGTGAGCTTTCTGATTCTTGTACTGGAGCTTTCTACACTCACGTTTCGTATGTCCTGGTTTGTGACAATAATAGCACACAATTCCTCCAGAATCCTGTGGCCGAGTTTCAAACCTTTGTAAGCCTCCTCCTTTGTTTCCATTCTGATTGGTTGATCTCCCAAGCTCATAATTATTATTTCGACTTACCTAAGCACCACTGAGTTGAATAGGTGGAATACCTTCTGTGCGGAGTACTCGACTAAATACTTCTTGTAAAGAAGAGATCTCAGAACCAGACAGAACCTGTGACTTAGCAGTCTCAAAGTCAGAGGAAAGGCCAGCAAGAAAACTCATGACAGCCATTTGCTCTCGTTGGCGTTGTTGAACCTTCACATCAGGGCTAAAAGGCAGTAACATATTAAGCTCCTCATAAGTCTTCTTAAATTCCATAAAATAATTCATAAGGGACCGATCTTGTTTTTCGGCACGGTAAAATGCTTTGCACACCTCATACATGCGAGAAAGGTTCCCTTTACCAGAATATAGGAAATCCAAATAGTCCATCAATTCTTTAACAAATTCACAGTGATTGATCAAGCCAATTACCACGCTATCAATAGAATTCCAAATCTGCAAGAATAAGCGAGCATCCTCTCTAAGCCATGTCTGTCTTGAATCATCGTTAGGAAGATCGTCAGTCAAATGAGTATCTTTATCAATACTCCGTAGATAAAGTCTAACGGTCTTGCTCCAATCCAAATAATTCGAGCCAGTTAGCTTATGTCCATGATTTTAGACATCACAGGCACCATATCCGACACAACACCAGATTTCTTCTTAGTCATAATAGAGATACAAGGCAGCAAGCACAAACCAAAGGCAGTAAACACAGATTCAAAAATAAGAACCTCAACAAGGCACCAAGCACAGAAACTGTACTGACAATGTCAATACTGGAAGGCACAAACCTTGATGAACACAAATTAGCAAAGCACAGAAGCTGTACTGACACAAACGGACCACAGAACTGATGGCGAAACAGAGGGAGATGACCGAAGAAGAACGGTGGCCAAAACGCGTGGGCTGCGTTCGCACAGGATGCTGGACACGCAGAAGAAGGCGAGCTGGAAGGTGACGAAATTTGTTGGGCTTTGCTTGCGCAGGTTCGGACCCTAAAAGACACAACCCTAATTTGTGTTTATGCAAGAGACCCAAAACAAAACCCTAATTTTGCAATCCTAAGTCTCTGATACCATGTAACTTGAGATGGAAAAGAATTGTATTTCCTGTTCTTTGAGAAATAATGTGTACATATATATATACAAAACTAGGAAACTATCTTAGGAAACTAGGAAACTATCTTAGGAAACTATACAAATTAGGATCCCTATAATTAAGCTAATAAACCAGCTATCAATTATATTCTGTAACACTCATCAAGTAGTGTAATTGTTGAGTACTAAAGCAACGTGTTCAATAAAGTTCATTATATGATCATGCTAATGTAATAGTCAATTGGTCAAAATATCTGTCGTGCTGATGATAAAACATACCTGAGGAATGCAGACTTGAGGCTTTTCATGTATTGAAAATATTATTGGAGAAGAATCTATTTCTTCATATGGCTCTCAGAGTTCATTTTGGAGGATTCATGCTTGTTTATGATACTAAAGCCATTGCAAAACAAAGAATAGCCCTGATCATCAGGACTTCACTTTCTCTGATCTTTGCCAGATTATGTTGCATATATCTGTGATGAACCTGGTAACCATTGCCAGTATGAGAGTATCATCTATTACAAACTATAGCAGCAACTTCAGGAGAATCAGGAGATGTCAAAATGAGCCGGGATAAAAGGACATGCCAGCCTTGCTCACCATATAAAAGTAAAAATCAAAAGCAGTTGCAGAGAATTGTGAAAGAAATATTGTAAAAGCAAATAGGCCCAAATCCCAATACAACCCCAGCACAGACCGTGCTGTATGCCCGCACCAGGCACGTGCAGCTGGATACTGTAAGGCAGCGTTTACTGTTTATAATGTAGATATGCGCGACATTAATTGTCTCATGGGACCTTAAGTATCTGAAACTTAAAGGAAACAAGAAAAGAGACGAAAAAACTTCAGTTTAAATCTCAAATGTTTTTGAATCACTACAAAAACCCGCACTCTCAGTTAGATCACAAGCCAGAGACTATTGTTAGACTGATTTATTCACAAACCAGGAGAAAAAGGTACAAGTATATAACAAATTTGAACTGTCAAGAAGTGTGGATATACCAAAACAAAGTAGCCTTTCAAGCCAGAAGCATAAAAAAAAAATAACGAAATAAAAACTGCTGCAGCAAATTTGGGTAAAATTGCATGCACAACTTCCTATGCCAAACCTAACCTCATTATATAATTACTGTGTAATTGGCTATTGAGCTGCAACAACTTTCTGGAAAAACTGTCTTGCAAATGGCTGCCACTCTAATTTGCAATTTTCTTGCAATAATCTTCATTAGCCAGTCTCCAAATCATCTGGCACAGCCTAAGACATTGCCCTTAATTATTAAGCAATGTAAGTCAAAAATAATAAACTCAAAGGTTATTAACAGCATCTGGAAATTGCATACTTGTTCTTAAGACTGATAGTGTAGAAGAGCATACCTGCTTTTGATGGAACTTCCAGATATTGAGCTTGGATTTGTCAATCTTAATTGTACGTATGTTTATCACCCCAAGATTCTCCAGGAAATATGAACCCTATAAACCAAATTTGCACAAGTTAACAAGTAAAAGAACTTCGGTACTTCTAACATTTCATTCCGGAATATCAGGAAGTTTTAGAAACAAATGAATGTTGAAGAGGAAAATACGTATTTTAAATAATTATAGAGTTTCTGGAGGATTTTTTAGAAAGAATTTGATGGAAAAGCGCATTTTAACAATTATCACTTAGTTCCTTGAAAAGCTTTTTTCATCTCAACATAAAAAGCACATTGCATACTAATATCTGCGGATGAGCTCATTATTTTCTAGATTTGCAAAAACTACACAACATGTGCAGGATGCTAATAGTTAAGAAGATTAAATCTTATTATCCTCAGAAACAATACTAACCTCCAATTATAAAGCTTCTCCTGCTTGGTGAATATCACTTCGATAGGTCGATAATGGGAATATTTTGCCTACTTGATCCATTTCACGAGGCCTTCCCAAAACAAGTATTCGTAGCCTAAATACATAAAGGTACATTAATCATGCTTTCACAGTTTTTCTGCTCAGGAAAGAAATAAGCAAAAAGGAATAAACCTTCATTAAAAGAAAACCAACAAGCAGCCAAACAGTAAGATATTACTGAACTAACAATGACACCATTATTACTCATTCATCAAACTCGGCAGAATTCTATAATGATAAACAGAAATTGGAATAAAATCAAAAACAAGTATTAAGAAGAGAGTTTACTCACTTGAGCACGAAATCTATAGCTATAGAACTCAAAAAATCATCTTTCAGGAATCTCTCTTATGCCAGAACAAAAAATTAGTGAAAACTTAAATATAAAATCTAGGAAAAAATGTATAAATAGAATACAGAAACACAGTGATGGTGATGAGCTTTTAAATCAAGGTGTTTAATCACGTGGCAAAACTCTCCTCTAAATTTCTTTCTCCATCGAAACAAAAAAGAAAATCAAATGACAGAACACATTTACTTTGTAGTCTGCAAACCAAATATTAACTCATTTAGAACTTTTACCCAAACCTAGGCCATTATAAATACCTAAAGGATATTTTGGACCGATTTCAGCAACTGTCACAATCTCTTCCGCTCAAAATTTGACAAGATATGTCCCTACATGGCAGGTGATAGGCACTGGAATGACAAAATTTGCTAGGTTAATTACAAGTTAAAAATAATCTGATCAAACGATGCAAACTAGTTGAAAATGAGATTCAAGGCAAGAAAAACTCATCACCACTAGAAAACGTCCCTTTTCCTTTCCTCCAAATATAAATTACTTTTGACGCATTAAAAGTTCACAATATTGTTTTGCATATTCTGTTCATTAGATTTCGAATCCGTTTTCAGCAGTAGTGCAAAAATCTAAGATTTATAATCTCAAATCCAAAAATGAATCTCAACTTAAGTAATAATAAAATTTAACAACCCACACCTTGACATTTGTTACACAAAAATTTAGCCACATTCAAATCACGAATTCGGTATAACAACAACTCTTAACATTACGATTTCTTAAAAAATATCTAAGATAATAATTAGTTACAAGCCAATGTCATAAAACTCAGCCTAACAACATTCCTCAATAGTTAAAATCTAGTGTGATTTATGCGATGACGCGTATATAATGATAGCTGCCAAAACTACAACAAAGATAGGTGTGAAGCAATGCCCTATGCTATCCTAATAGAAAATTCAGGCGTTGAATCAGCTTTGCAGTCAAGAGTTCAGTCGTGTACAATAAATTTCAAGAAATTCGCAGTGCAAAATGCACTAAAATGGAAAATACCTTCCAAAGATTATGATCCCAGTATGGTCAACACGCTTCCATTTCATTTCGATTTTTAAATCCAAGCATGGGTCTGCCTGGTGGCTCCTTGAATGATGAATTTCCAACTCATCGTTCCAGAAACTCTACGGAAGACACATCCAGGAATCCATACACTCTCATTACTGATCGACATAACTATTTCTCGCAAGTCGTCAACAGGTGTCTTATTCATGTTCTGTTTAAACTTATCTGTTGATCACCTTGAAAGGCGCGTTGAATCCACCATCAATCAACTCAAGAGAATTAAACCTCGTGCTATGGTTAATTCTATTTCTATGTATATAGTCATAGGTTATGTACATGAGGAAGTCTACGAAGAGACTTTTTCCCGTTATTTGTTGAGTATATTCAGCATCCACTTGTAAATCATTATACGCCCTGTCCAGTATCTTGTATGTCACATCATCAAAGTTAAAGGAGATCTCACTCAACTTCTGCCCCCACATCATAGCCCTCTGCGGTAACCCTTGCTTGCATAGATGAGACAGCAGTAAGTTGGTTGTAACTGTATTAGGAACAAATCCCATCTTAAGCAATTTAGCTGTCAAAATCATCGCACGGTCAAGTATGTCATTACAAACACCATTCATCAGAGTGTTGTATGTAACTGTATCTGGAACCATGCCAGCGGAAATAAGATCATCAAACATCATAACAGCTAGATTCATTCTTTGACTACTGCAGAGACCATGAAGTCGTATGTTATAGGTTGTAATATCCGGGTCCCACCCACTAGCATGCATTCTGTTCACAAAATTGTCTGCATTTATCAGGTCAAATGCCTTGCAGTATCCACTAATCAAAGTGTTGTAAGTCACAATATCTGCAGTTAACCCATGTTTATGCATTTCCATGTAAGTATCGATAGCCGACTTCAATCTTCCCTGTTTACAGAACCCATTGATGATAATGTTAATGGTGAAGACATCTGGGAGCAGACCCCTCTGCCTCATCTCCCTCTCCAATTTCAACGCTTCATTTATTTTTCCAGAGTTACAAAACCCAGAAATTAAAGAATTATAAGCAAAGTTGTTAGGGACAAGTCCTTTCCTTGTCATTTTCAAAAATACATCATATGCCTCTTCAATAAAACCAACTTTACAAAGTCCATCAATGAAGGCAGAAAAAGCAACAGCATCAGGAGCCATTCCAATTGTTTCCATCTCTTCCCACACAACCTGAGCTCCCATCATGTCCCCTTTCTTAAAATATCCATCTAGAACCACAGTGAAAGCCACTTTATTGATAGGGTAACCCTTCTCGATCATCTTAATTAGAAGATCCTTAGCTTCTTGGAGCCTCCCAGTTCTAGACAAACCTATGAGCAGTGAAGTACACGTGGAAGCTGAAGGGGTTAGGCCAAATTTCATCATTATGTTATAAACTTCAAAAACTGTGTCTTCTAAACCTGCTTTGCTGTAAGCAGTAATAATGGAGTTAAATGCAATTACACTAAAAGGTATCCCTTTCTCAAGCACATTTTCTAATAATTCCAAGGCTTCCTCTAATCTTCCAGACCAACATAACCCCGAAATAGATATATCTGACAACAAACAATCTGGAATCAATTCATTAAATGATAAATCCCTTAAAATTTTATCACCATCCTCTTCCCTTCCGTACTTATAATGCCCCGCAACTAAAATGTTAATAGTTACACTATCAGGTGCCACGCCTTTGCTCCTCATTTCTTCATAAAGCATATTTGCCTGATCGACTTCTCTCGCCTTAACATAGCCATCCATCAAAGCATTGTACAAGACAGTGTTTGGCAACACGCCCATCTGTTGCATTCCATCGAAGATATTTCTTGCTTCCACAATGTTACCCTCCTTGCAGAAGGCACTGATGACCGTCCCAAATGTAACAGTGCTTGGATTGCAACCACTTTCAACCATTAAACGCACCCAATTCAACGCATCTGAAGTCCACCCCCTAACACAATATGCATTGATCAAAATGTTATACGTGTATACATCTGGTTCACATCTAAACTTCTTCATTACATGCAACAAACTTTCTCCAATCCTAACACATCCTCTTCTACAGAAGCCAAGGATAATGGCATTATAAATAAAACTTGAAGGACAGGGTCCTTTATGAACCATATCCCTGAACAACTTCCAGACACTACCATAATCACCAATCCTAAGCAACAGCTTTATAAGAATGCTAATGGCTGATAAACTTGGCCTACCTCCAAACTCCCTCATCCTCCCCAAAACATCTAATGCTCGTGATCCCATCTCTGCATTTGTGAAGGCACGCATTAACGAATCAAGAACCGAAAAATCTGACTCAAACTTAGAATGTTCTCTCCACATAAACTCCACCACCTCATTACTCCTATCCTCCCCTATTCCCCTAATCACCCATGTAAGCACATCTTGTGCTAGAAACCTCAAGTCCTCAGCCGCTAATAAATGCGCAGCAATGCAACTTTGCAAAATCACATTTTCCGAATTATCTTGAAATACAAATTTGAAAAATGCAAACGCCACCTGCCGTTTTTCAAGCATTTTCATGATTTCTACAAGTAAATATGGGCAGAAATTATTGGCCAGTTTCTGTAAGAGATAACCTTTTTCTTGTTTGATCATTTTTGCTATACCAAAAGCAATTTTACGCCTCTCGTTCGAATTAATCACAGCGCTTGAAGCGTTAGAAAAATTCTTAAACGGCGAAAATTGTTCAAGAAAATCAAATTTGGAATCGGAAGAAAATGAACTCGAGCTATTGCAGTAAGAAGATTGAATAAACTCGGAAGCTTCTATGGTCTGTTGGGGAACAGAGAGAGAATGCAGGAGTAGGTTTTGTGAAGTTGAGAGAGAAAGGGAGAGTGAGAAAGAGCGACAGACCTTGAGAGTGATGTGCAGCTGGCGCACAGTAGCAGACATCCGGAGAGTCCGCCGGAGTTATTGTCGGGAATGGAGCTTCCGGCGAACGGCGTCTGAGGAGGGTTTTAGCTTGGGCCTACCGATGCATTCTGGTCAAAAGAATAGAAAGGAGAGTTAACGTTGGAAATGTGGTTACTGGTCCATTATGAATGAGCATTTGAATTTTGGGCATGTCTAAGCCCATTAAATGAAACACTTCAAAACATATTACCCATTTTATGCAACTAGAGATTTGTATCATTTGCAACAAAAATTACAAGGGAAAAAGTAATTTTAATTTATGGATAATAACAAAACACGACTGAAGAAGAAAAAGAAGTTTACGTAATTTTATACGTAAATGGGGTTGTGGAACAAGATGACTAATTTTTTTCTTTTTACATTTATTTTTTGCTTATTTGAATTTATCGATAAAAGAGTCGTAGAGCCTACTTTCAAAATTACGATAAGAACAAAATTTGAGCAAATTATAATTGTGACTTCATTACAACTTAGGACGATTATTAAAATTCAAATATTATAAGTTTCAAATAAATGTATGAAATATAAAAATTACAATACTAAGCTTTTCAATTAAATGAATGGAAACGTCACAATTTGTCAAGTAGAATCAAACCCGGAGCTTTGCAACCATATTATTAATCAAAACTCAAAAGCAACAAAGATCCAAATTGTTCATTTGTGAAACTTGTATAGCTCGGACCTAATAGAGAAAGTAAAAAGTTTGTATCATTGCAGGAAGATCAAGGTTTTGCAGATCTAGTGGTTAGTCGCCCTAAATATTTGATTCTACGGTCAATGTTGCTATATTCAAATCGCAATTAAACCATGTTCATGAAGGTAATATATAAAGATAAATCAGATAAACTAGTATGCGCTATTAAAATCCATTGGAGAAAGACTTGCTTATTTATTGATATGTGAGATGGTCGTATTATTTGAGATAACTATTTAGAAGAATGGGATTGGACCTTGCTTCAATCCCTTCTTTAATAAATCTTAAAAACTAGTTGACTCAGATGTAATAGTCGAAATGAAACAAATCTACTTTTATTACATTAAGTAAAAGACTTGTAACATAACACTTGCAACAAATAGCATGACACAAAGTTTCGTGAAAGTTTTCAAGTCTTGCAACTCTATAGAAACAAACGGTAAGCCCTTTGTAGGCTTGTTTTCTCTTTTTTTTAAGAAAAAGCTTACAACCCTTTCCATTGAAGTAGGGTACAGTTGGGATCTAACTATTTATACTGATTGACGTAGGAAAAAAGGTATGAACCCTTCCTTCACGCTTGTCCGATTCTGTTCTCGCTTGCTTTTTTCCACTTTCCTCGGCATTATTGTCTTGCTGCTTTTTGCCACTTTCCTCGCGTTATTGTTTTGCTTCGCTTTCGCTTGTATGATTTATGACACTTTTATATCTATGCTAATTATGTTTATGCCCCCAATTTTGTTGTATAAATTTACAGAAAGTCCCAACAATACACCTCTAATATATACACTGAATGATTAATGAGTAGAAAATTAGTCTTTTTAACACAAATCATCAAAATTCATCAATAATTAGTCATTTTTTGGCTATATGAATCCTTTCATTACTACATCGAAAGAAAGGTTCAAACTACCTTAATTCTTACAATCACTTAAAACTAAAAGATTTATTTTATCACTTTTTCTGCAAATTTAACACCGAACTCGTTGAATTTTACTCTATAAGTTTGGTAGTTTTTTTTGGAATTTTTAATTTCAAATAAAACAATAATATTATTTTTTTAAAAAAAAATTAAAAAAAAAAATATTACATTATTAATCAGTCACCCTGTAGGATTCCCTGGCCAGCAATTCAATCACAGCATAATATAATATGATTCCAACAAGAAAATAATAATTACCAAAAACTTATGATTTATGCCTTCATTTTTCACAGATTATCATTCAGATAAAACATCATCACAAACATCTTATATATGATAATATCCAAATTAAGGCTATTGATTTATATAAACATCAAAAGGCCCATCATTAATTAAAAAAAGAAAAAGAAAAAAAAGGATCAAAATTGTGTGATTTAAGATGGAGTCTCTCTTTCTTGTGATGCCTGCCTCCATTTGTTTACAGATCAAAATCCAGCAGTTGGGCTTGGAAATTAAGAAATTACTGATAATTTCTTGTTAATATTTTGGTATTTAAGCCACTGCAACTGTGCCTGTTCGTACAGCTTTCTTGGTATCAGATTCTTTAGTTGTAGAGTGATTGCTTCTCTTTGAAGAAATATTCCATCTCTTTTCATTAGCCTCATCTATTTCTATCTGTTCTTGCCTGCATTCTTGGCTACAAAATGGTGTATTCCCTCTGCAATACAGTATTTCAACCCATATCAGAATCAAAATATACTTTTGATCATAAGTTCAAAAATAAAGACGAGAGAAGAAAAAAAGGTTAAAATCTTGTTCGTGGGTCGGTACAAAACTGTTCAGTATTGTGTACCGAACATGAATTTTAAGCATAAAATGATAGATCTTGGCTAACCTGTACATGAAGATGTCACTGTTGTGGCCAAGTGGCCTGCGGCAAAGATAGCAAGAATCAAGAAAGTGGGGTTGATGGTGGTCATCTTCACATCCAGCGTAGTATACAGCAGATGCTGACCTCATTTTTGTTTTAGACTGGTGGTGGCTGACGGTGGCTGGTAGGTGATTCCGGTGAAGAAAAGGGAGGAGAAGTGAGGATTGTGGGAGGAAGCAAGAGGAGCTGGAATGGTGGTTTTATATAGTGATTAAAGAGAGGTCAGGGAGAGAGAAAAGGAGGAGAGAGAGAGTTAGGCTTAGGTGGTGAATGGACCACCACCATTCACCATTCACCAAAGACCTGTGATATTAACTAATTAACTTTTTCATTAAATTGAAATGACAAGTTTTATTAGTCGAATTATAAGTATATTAAGCACCCTTATAATTTTTTACTTATAAGCAAAATCAATATCACTAATTAAATAATATTTCAATTTTTATCAACTTTTCAATCACATATTTTACCAACTTTTATTAAAATCTCTTCAAAATCTCATTTTTATTTACACCAAACACGTAATAAGGCCATCTCCAATGAGACACTATTTTAGCGTGAAATGCCAAAATAGCATTCCATTTCTGGCTTGTTCAGTGTAGATTCTTTTTCAAAAAATGGATTTTTTGGCCCATATTTTTTTATTTTTCAAACTTTTTTGTTGTGTAAAAATTTTGAAAAGTCAAAAAATATCCATTCAAGAGTGGTGAAGTGTTGTGCATTTTTTGCAGTTTTTGTTTTTTTTTTTACTTTTGTCCTTTTTTTTATACTACAAAAATTTGTTTTTCTTTTTATATCTTTTTTATATTCTTTTATTATTTTACGATTTAATTTTATTTATGTTTTTTTTATTTAATTATTATTTTTATTAACCTAATAAATTGTAATCGAGTAATTAATAATAACTAATTAATACATTAAAATAAAATTACTAATGTAATAAAGAAAATATATACTATTTATTTTGTGTAATATTTGAAGATCTTGTTTGGAGATGACTAAAAAAAGATGGTGTGAAAATTGTACTATTTTAATGTAAAAGTTGCACTATTTTAAAGATTGTAGTTGGAGATGCTCTAAATATAGAGTTGGTGCTTAATTTTTCGCCTCTCTTTAGAATTTGGCTAAAACATCCTCTATGTTTGGGTGTGTTGGGAGCTTATAAGCATATTTAACTGACTTATTTTTAAAAATAAGCTTACCCAAACATTTATATATTTTAATTTAACCAGTGATGAAAAATGAGAAAATGATTTGAGAGTATTAGGTGTTAATTTGATTTTGTTTAAAATTATTTTTTTAATAGATTTTAATAAAAATTAATAAAATATGTGATTAAAATTAATTGTTGATTTAATTTTAATTTTTAATAAAATTTAAAGCAAAATCAAACATGGTATAGAAGATGAAAACCATTGGCTGTTTTCCAAATGAAAAGGGGGGCAGAAGTACATTGTATCTGTTAGGCAGAAAAGGTGTTTTCTAGATAAAAAGTACTACTACTTATTAGCAATTAATGAATTCATGTACTGTTTGCTTCCACTTTGGCATTTTTAGATTTCAACAATGCAATCTAGGATTCTAATTAAAGTACTAATCTGCCAGGATAAGTACATAAATATATGGGTTGATCACTTACTTATTTATAATGTCTACTTATAATATCTATATTGATGTGACATTATATAATTGATAAAAATAATAAGTGTGAGATCATGAACTACCAATCACGTGATGTCACTTAATATAGACATTATAAATAGATATTATAAGTAGGTAGGATATCAGTCCCTACTGAACAATACTAATATACTACACATAAACATTTACCATATTTAGCGTATGTTTGATAGTGTTGAAATTATTTTTTAAATATTTATATTATAAATTGTGGATAAATATATAGATGAAAAGTAGATTGTAAATTGTACATAAAAAATATGATTGAACAATTTGATCAGTTGAAATTATAATTTAAACATTCACAAACAAAAGCTTAATATGCTATTAAAGTAAAGTATTAGATTGTAGATTGTAATACAATACTAATACAACACTGTATAGTAGCATAGCTTATAATCCAGTGCAAGGAAAAATAAAAAATAATATTTTGAAAATTCGCCTAGACGACTATAAAGAGGTAAAAGGTCAAATATCACACTGTCGAATTAGTGGTAAAATAAAATAGAATTTTGAGTGAATTGATTGGTTCTCAATGTAAAATTACTGGTTATTGAATTTTTTTAAACGTTTTGACATTTTTTTTCAATTTTTTACATGTTACAAAACTGATATTTTAATGAATTCTTGATTGTTTTTTATCAAATTGACTCGTTATTGAAAATAATAATGACACAATACCTCTCCTCTCCGAATGGAGTGGAGAATCCCAGTCCAATTAGATAATCAAGGCTGAAACGAAGATCATGATCTCTTCCACGAATTTCTCAAATTTGTTATTAATCTTTTTATTTTATTTTATTTTTATATTTTAAAATTTATATCTCATGTTAAAAAAAATGTTAAAACGAATTAATTAATTGAACAGAATAAATAGAAATACTTCAATTCCCGCTTTACAATATTTCCACTTTCCAAAAACACTCAACAGACGATAAGACAGAGACAATAAAGACCACCCCGACCCGGCTCGATCTGTCCTACTCCGACTTGGTTCGACCTGTCCAGTCCGTTGCATTCATAATTAAAAAAACACAAACACAATCAAGACCAAAAACCAGTCTCCATCTTCCATGACCGAAATTTCAAGCTTTCTCTAGAAATCTCCCCCACCCCAACTTGTATCTTGTCCCATCATACGACATTGGAGTTGGAGCTACGTAGGACCAGGCCCCACAGCAAAATATAATAGAACCAACAAAACCATGTAGTAGTAGGGCCCGCCTGATGTATGCGGGCTCAGTATCCAAGACAATGTCTACCTTGCCCGAAACCCAAGTTTTCTCTGTTTTAAATTATATAAATAAACTGCCCGTTACACGAGGGGGCCTGGTATTGCACCAGCGAAGCACCCAATAATAGCCCCCCTAATCTACGTGGCTTTTCTCGCTTACGTTGTGTGAGGTGTCACATTTTAAGAGGGTCAATGAGATCGGACGGAGTGGATCTAATGGCGCACGATAGCACTGCGAGAGCCTCAATTATTGTGACCATTTTTTAATGTAAAATGGTAAATTTATTCTTGGATTTGGGCATCGTTTGTCCAAACCTTTCCTTTGGTAATCAAAAGTTTGTAACTTTTTTATATGCTCCACGTCCCCAATTAAATAGTTTTTTAAACTTAGTTTGGCAAAAAAAAAAAAAAAACAATTTTTTAAGCCATATTTATATGTAAATATGTTTAAAGTTTCTATTCAATCAAGTTTGAAGAATAATGGTATTTGCAGAAATTCTAAATACATAGTCGATATGTCTCAAAATTTGAATAAAATAAATAATAATAATCTTGCACTAAAGACAACGAGAGAGTTGAATTCATCTTTACAAATTCTAAGTTCAAAAAATTGAATCGAGAATTAAATACTCAACATCGTTAGATCACTTATAATTTATTAATCGTAAATTAAACTACGGGCAAAAGACAACAACTTTGATTATTCTTAAACATAATCAATAAAGATCAACATTCGAACTAGGGTAATCTATAATTCTAGAGTGAAAATCTCGATAAGTGGATTCTCCGTCAAAAATGTTCATTTTCTCTTGCCAAATGCATCTTAATTACACATAAAAAAAAGAAATGTTTTGAAATGGTGTATTATGATGAATGGTGACCACAAAAGACTCAATTATTTAGGTTTAGAATATGAAAAATGAAATAAATTTTTTAGTTTTATTCTCCCATTTGTGTAATTTAAATCATTGATGTTTCTACTTTATTAAACATGTGTTAAACTAAAGTCTTCTATTAAGCAAATAAAATAAGACTAAATCTTGTCTTTGTTAGAAGGGAAAATCTATTATATGTATTAAATATTTGAGTTGCAAACTTTTAGTACTTGGAAATGAGTCATAAGCATGTTATCATGTGCCCATTTGATAGCTTTATAAACTTTAATTAAGTAATGATTGTGTCATCACTTTAAAGTACCAAAAACTTGAGTGTGTAGCATGGAATAAATATAAGATTATCTACAATAATTTATTTATATTTAAAAAAATATCTATAAATTTAAATAGTAATTTTTTTAAAAACATTCTCGCAACTTTTTTTTTTTATGCTCTTTATTTTAATTCTTTCAAAAAACATTGACACAAATTAATTTTTTAAAAATTTCTTTTGATTATTAAAAAACAGTGTTTTAAAAGTGCAAAATGTGATTACGTGTGTATGCCGAATTTGAAATTTTTCGAACCTTAAACGAGGTCTAGGCGAAGGCGAGACGTGAAAATATTTTCTTATTTTAAATATTATAAAAAATGGATAAATTTGTTTTTTTAAAAAAAAAAAAGACGTATGACTAGGAGATATGGAAAAAGGAGAAAAGAGAAGAACAAGAAAAAGCGAGGAAAAAAAATAAAGAGTATAGAAAAAGGTTAAGATAGTGACGAAAGTTGTGCTTCATTTTGTACAAGTGTAGACAAATATGACGGACTTTGTAAATTAAATTTTTCTTTTTTGTATTGACCGTTCTTATTTTGCCACATTTCTTAACAAATAGTGGTGATTTTTTTCGATAATTTTTAAAATTAATAAAAGTTGTGAATAAATAATTTTTATTTTATTTTTGACATGTAATGAAACCGTTAATAATTTAATAATGAGAGGGACAACGATATTTTTAAGTTGAAGTTTTTAGAATAAGAGAAAAATAAAATCTTATGGGGACTTTTGGCAAAAAATAAATTATATGAATATTCAAATATTTTAAAAATAAAAAAAAATAAAAATTGATATTTTCAAAGGAAACGTCATGAAACTTTGAACACGCTCACTAAAAGTAAATAGAACTTTGATTAGACGGTGGAAAGTGGGTGGAAATTTAATATTTTATCTTTAAGTAAATTGGAACTCAAAAAATTAAAAAAGTGTAAAAGACGACAAATTTGACAGATTCAAAACAGATTTGATCTCAGTGTTACGGAAGGAATTTTTTATGAAAAGCAAATAAAACTGGGTGGAAATTTCACATTGACTTTGTTGAATCAATGACGTAACTATATTTTAATAGAGTGATGATATAGCACACACATTAAACATTAATTATAGTACATGCTATCTAAGTAGCAGACCAATGTAATGATGCCACGTAAACAATGAATACCATAGTTAATGTCCACTATATTTGCTATATCACTACTCATAAGAAATTTGTCATGTCCAATTGTTCATTATTATTTTTTTTAAAGGTTTGTTTGATTTTAATTTTTTTAAAATTAACGATTAATTTTAATTATACATTTCATGAAATTCATAATTATTTATAACTTTTTAACCACACATTTTATTAACTTTTATCAACTTTAACAAAATATAAATAAATCTGATTTTAATCAAAATCAAACGCACCCTTAATTATTTTTATACCTATTTTTTGAATTAAAAAATAAATGAATTGAGGCTTGTAAAAAAGTACCTCCTTTAATATGTTTTTTCTATTTCAATTTACAATTCTCCAAAGCACGAAATAACACAATCAAAACTATACTTGACACGTAGGGTTGAACAAATCTGAATAAGATAATAGACAAGTAAATCATTCGCTAGTTATGTCCCGTCCATCATATGAAATTGTCGTCACCGTACAAAAGCTGATCAGTTTTCTCAATAGATGTCTGCTAGCATTTACAGAGAAGCAGAAGGTACTACCCTGAGAGAGCAGAATTTAAAGCAACAAGCACATCAACTCCAATTTGGGCTTCAGCTTTCTCCAAATCAGTCGAGGCTGAGCTTAACTTTTGAGTGAACTCGGTGAACTGTTTCTGAACGGAGGCAGGGTCAACTTGCTCAATTGGCACTGCCTCAGCTGCCATTATATCCGCAACGGAATTTGAATGGATAAATGCAAAACCACTGCTAACGAAGTACTTTTTCACATCATTCCCATCATGGATGGACAGTACACCGGGTTTGAGCTCTGAGATTGACGCCATGTGTCCAGGGAGAATACCCATCTGCCCTGTTGTCGTCGGTACTATGACCATGTCAACCTTAAGTGACAAGATTGTAAACATGAGATAGGAAATAGAAGACGTTCCACACTATCAGCAAGTTCGAAGAATATAAATGATAAAAAGAAGATAATGCTATTTATCACTACTGGTGATAATCATCGGTTTATGTGTCAGTAGAGTCCACTACAATTAATTAGTATTCCATAAATGTGTTGTTTCTTTATACCAATCAATTGCATTTGACTCCACTGACATAGACGGGTGATTATCACCTGTAGTGTTATATAGCATCACTTTAAAAAGAAGCCAAAACAAGAGTAGAGTAGTCAAAGCAGATATTCTTGTTTCAAGTGCACCCTCACACAAAAAAATAAAGAAGAAATGAACAAACATGATGTCTTCTTCGAAGAAAAAGGAACTTTAAAACTTTCACTATATCCACTGAGTATTATAGTTGTTTGATGGCTAATTCAAAAGAGAGGTAACATGATTTTCGAGGTCCCCTCCCACTTCCTTTCAAACTGTGTATCAAGTTTACATAATCATAGCCTTGAAGCACAGGTATATTTGTTACTCATTAGTTTTGGAAAGACATCATTGCACCGTTTTGTGTGCGGTAAGAACCCCAGTAAGAATCATAATCCCAAGTGAGGAGGAAGATGCAAATTCCCACTTTCTGCATACACTACATGCTATTACTTCACAAAAACACATGAGTAAACCTAAAACTACTTGTGTATTATGACCCAAAACAAATGAACTTGATATTTTGGGAAATCACGTGTATCAAGTACATGTTTGTTTAAGCAAACTTAATCTAATAATCTCACTATGCGCTTGGAATTACCAGGAAAGCACAAAATTAGTATGTATAGGCTGAAAGAGATGAGTGGGATAGCAAGATAACCCTTTCCTCTCAGACATCCATAGACACGTACTATACGTACTTATGCAGTTGAAGCAGGTGAGCAAACGAAACATATAAGTACAAGGTAATGTAGTGCTGGAACGTTTATTGTCATCTCATCATAAAGAAAACCATGAAAACGAAAGGCTACAAGCCAAATTATGGATCAACTTAAATTTTACTTTGAAGATTATGATAAAATAAGAAATCAATAATAGCAAGAAAAAATTACAACATTAAAGAACCAAGAACAAATCCAAAGAAAGCATTCTTATCTTATCAAAAAGACTTCAGCTCTTCAGCATTTGGATTGCCAGTTTTATTTGCTAAATAAGAGGCTGTGTTCACTTTGTTTTAGATGTCGACGGACAAATTTTCAGCTCTTTTTTAACTATGTATGATGACAACATGGGTTTGATTGCAATAGTTCCGCTTTATTTCTTCTATTTGACCTTGACAGCATTTTAGAATCCCTGGACGCAAAGCCTCAATTCCAAAGTAGATCAAAATGTTACCCATCTTCACCAATATAAGCAAAAATATATAATCGCTTCCACTTTCTATTCAACCCTTTCACCTGGACCTTTAATTACTTGAATCAACCATACTTAACTGTTAACTCTACAGGTTAACTAACATCTACAACCAGCCCCTGCAGCATTTTTCATATCTTAATGCATCAACTTCTTATCTCTCCGCCAGAACATAATTAGCCTAATAGATACCAGTTATTTTATTCTAAAATTCAGCATCATTATCACCAATAATCTGATTCTTAGTCTCAGTTTTCACACTGCAAATTTGTATTTGTGATAATCCAAAGTCTTGTTTACAAGGAGAAACCATGCCATTATAAACTGTGGGAAGACGTTAAGATGAAAGGAAATCACATGCCCATTATATATCGTGGAACACATCTCAAGCCCGTTCTTGGATGTTTTAACCAGAGACTTAAAAGAGCTACATATCCTTCTTATAACTCCTCTACTTTTCTTGAGACTAGAAATCAAACAAAATCACTATGCATCCAAAAAAATAACCAACCAGCTCATGACATGATTTATTATTTTATTACTCAAACCAATTTCATGGTCCCCTTGCATAACAGAATAATATACAGCCCAGACAGAATATTGAACAGAAAGGAAATAGGAGTCATATTAAAACAAACCCATCTTGCATACACTATAATGGCATGTTTGGCAAGGTGAGTTGGGTAGTACTAGACAATATTTAGAAAGAAAAAGAAATTAAAATCTTGTCAACTGTTTTGTCTACTCCTATCTAGTAATATGTATCGAACAAACCCTTAAGGAGTGTTTGGTGTACCATATTGGAGTATTGGACCATATAGGGGATAACTTTCATCCTATACAACATTTGTGGCTAATAATACACAAATTATATTTATCGGGACAAAATTTCTCACCTCTCTCACTACATCTAGCGAAAATCTCTCATCACCAAAATAATTCAAGGCTGACGGTATTGTCTATATAATACAATGCTTGTAACTTCAGATTTCCTTAGTATTTTTTTATTTTTATTTTTTCAAATCTTTGAAGTAGATTTATGATAATGCTCTACTTTGTGTTTGATTGATTTATTAGTTAGATCTAGATCTTGCATGATTTGGATTCTCTCTCTATTTTTTTCTTTTTATTTTTTTTGCCTATTTCTGTGATTCATTATTTTTCTGGCAAAAAATTTATCAAGTACTACATAAGAAAGCTATTTTTTTTTTGGTTGCATTTGCCATTAATTACAGCAACAATTGTGGAAATTAAAGGTCATAGGCTATTTCACGACTACTTCTATACAAATACAAGGCCTCAATATTAGTTTTAAACATAATTACTACCTCATGAGAAAGGAAAGCCCATAAGCATCTATGCTTCAAATTTTGAGATTCTATATAGTCAGGAGTTGGGGAAATCTCTTCATGTTTATGTTACATCAGTTGGAATAACTGAATGTGCCTGTTTGGTGATGCTGAAATTATATGGAATGTGTGGATAATAAGTGGGTTGTAGTTGTGGGTTCTACGAAACGTGTACGATAAAAAGCATATTTGACTAATTTGACCAGCTTAAGCATGGACAAACAAGTAAGCCCTAGTGGTGATTTGCCACATTATATTTTATGTCATACTTTTTTTTCATGTGCTAGATGACCTCTTAATGATTTCATGCTTTGTTTATTTGCTACATGAAAAATGCATAACAAATGAAATAATATAAATTACACTAACATTCTCCATTCAACTTTGTAACAATACTATACTTATTCAATTTTATTCGTATATATAATCCTCATCCTTTCATTAATTCGTAAAGATGATCCTCAAATAGTCTTTTGGACAATTTTGCCCCTAGCTTAAATAAATTAAAATAACAAAAAATCATAATAAAAAATTACAATTAGGGTCCCTAACTTTTTCAAAAGTACAAAATGGTTTTTTTACATTCTATTATTTAAGACAATTAAGAAAAGAATCAAAAAAGAAAGAAAGACAGAAAGAAAGAAAACATCACCCCACCCGTGACCAAAACCAGGGGGTTTCTCCCTCGATTTCAGATCCAAACTCGCCGGAGTTTGGGTCCGAAACCTCCCCCCAATTTCGCAACTCAAAACCAATACTGCAGAGATTCTTGCAAAGATTTATCAATCTGAAAGTATACTTGTCAAACAAGATGTTTCTCAGCAAATGCTCTCACTTTTAAACGTATCTAGTCTAGTAATTCAAAATCGTCTCTTAGAAGCACTAAATAACATTGCTTCCCATTCAAGTGCGTCAAAAGTTAGGAGGAAGATGAAAGAAAACAGTGCAATTCAGCACCTCCTACCATCTCCCACCATTCTTTACAGAAAGCAATACTAATATCAAGATGGGCGCCTTAAAATTGGTTTACAACCTCTCCAAAGATGTACCGGGACCATTCAGAGAACAGATGGGGGATACAAATCTAACTACTATTGTAGATATAGTTTCAACATCAACATGTGAGTGTGAAAAGGCTTATGCACTTGGCATACTTAGCAATTTGCCAGTGAATGACAGGAAAATTACAGATTTACTCAAGAATGCAAACTTATTGCCCGTGTTAATTTCCATGGTAAGTTCAATATCTGCTACTTCGACCCCTACAACGATATGGTTGACTGAGAGCATAGAAGGTATACTAGTCCATGCAATAAAATTGAATTTTATTGCAGAACCAGATCTGGTTTCGAGAATCTCTCTCGGTTTCGGACTCAAACTCCAGCGAATTTAGGTCCGAAACCGGGGAGAAATCCCTCCGGTTTTGGTTACGGGTGAGGGTGGAGTGGTGTGGAGTGGATTGGAGTGGAGTGGGGTGGTTCTTTTTTGTTTTTTTGTTAATTCTATTATTTAATTGTTTTAAATAATAGAATGAAAAGGGACTATTTTGCACTTTCGAAAAAATTAGGGACCCAATTGCAATTTTTTCATTATGTTTTTTTTTCTGTTATTTTAATTTATTGAAACTACGAGCAAAATTGTCGAAAATACCATTTGATAACCATTTGTGCAAATTGATGAAAGGATAGAGATGAAATCTGCCAACAAAATTGAATGGGTATGATATTGTCACAAATAGGGACTATGAGTGTAAATTACCCAATGAAATATGGTACAATTACTTGGACATTGAGCCAAAACAATTGATTCTCTGAACAATCTTTGGCAATGTTAGGTGGTACAGATGTCATTTCTTGTGCACTTATGATTTCAATAATATGATTCCAACATAGAGCATATGTCACATATCTTATTATACTACTTGAAATTGCTGCAGAGCTATTTATGACACTGTCATTTTACAACAGCAGTATGGGGTATACTTTGGCTGTAGTTGCTGCACTTGTATTATATAACAGGTTACTGAACTATTATTGTACAATATTCTGGTGATTGTTCTTTGTGATCAACTACAATCCTTATATTTTCTATCTTAAATTTGTATGTTGTAATCCTAAAAAGAACACTGACGGAGTTGCATTTGTATTCCTAAAAAACTAAACATCAATTGTCTGTTTTATAAAATCCTCCAAAAATGTTGAATGCAAATGTACTTTGAAGTATTTCCTATTTTGTCTCGTAAGTTTTGCATACTGACATACTTGTTTAAAACTTATTCTATACTATCTCAGTGGAAGTTTTTTGAAACACATTTTGCAGCAAGCATCTTGGGACGCCTAATGTTGTTCTAATGTTACTCCTCTAGTTAATTTGTCACAATTTTTTCTGGAATTGTAAGGTGAAATTTACTAGCTATACTGTGTCTTAAGATTTTACTAGTCCCATTTGGCATGATTATTTAATTTATATAGAATAGTAAGGTCAAATTTATTTAGAGCAGACAAGAGCTGTGGATCTTCTATAGGCATGTTGAAGTTTGGGAACATAGTCACAAGGATGGTTCCTGCATTCAGGGTTGTTTCAACAGTACCGATGCAAGCATGTTGATAATCTGCATACCGAGTATCAAGAAGGGCTATTCGTGCAATAGTTGGGAGCCCTCTCCTTCCATGAGCTGTGAGAGCAAAACGAACAGCTCCAAAATGGAGATGAGTATATCCTTTCGTAAGCCACAGTTTGGGTAAATATGAAGGTTGTTCAAGAGTTATGAACTGTTCCTTTTCGGTTGCAGGTAACAGGTGCTGGTCAAATTTTGAAGACTGCACATATTTTTTGATTTGGGTTTTGGAAGGTGAAATGAGAGTTCTGACAGATTTAGATATAGAATTTTTTGGTTTGGCATAAGCATGATATGGATTTAAGAGAAGTAAGCTGGTAACATGAGTTTTATCAGTTTCAGGGATATGGGTGATTTCATATAAACCATCGATTCTGGAGGCATTAGATTTTCGGAAAGAAGAAAGAGACTGGGTGTCTTGAAGGATAGGAGATTCGAAAGACATGAGGAGAAGACCTTCTTCTAAATCTAATTAAAAGCTCAATAATATCAAACTAGATCCATAGAAATAAGAAACACGAATGGCTTTGATACCATAATAACGCAGTATAACAATTACACTGTAATTAACGGTAAAAGGCCAAACAATCATCAAAGGGCCACGACTTTGGAATTGTAAGAACTGCTATACCACGCCATAACGGATCGTTTAATCAGTGGAGGCATAGTTCTGATACAGAGGATCCTCTGGAGGAGGCAACTGTAGAGCATACTATATGCACCACAAAAGCTTATTTCTATTTCACCATTCTGACATTATCTTGACTATCCTTAGATAAAGAAAAAGAAGAGAAAACTTAGAAACACATGATGAAGAAAGCACACTCAAAATTTGTTCGAAAAACAACTGATGATCATACAATGAAACAAGCCTTCTTATATAGAGGAAGGCAAAACAAAAGACAAAAAAATGGGACTCAACATAGTACAATAATTATACAGACTCGAGACATAAAGCATGACATAAAGCAAAAGCAGAATGGATAGTACAATTATTATACAGACTCGGGACATAAAGCATGAACAAAACAGACTCGTGAAAACTTTAAATAGAAGAAATCTACTTTCCAGAAAGCAAAGTAGTCATGTCAACTTTTCACGGGGTGCTAAGGTTGGCAGCTTGCGCAGGGGAGTCTGAGTCATCTGAATCGGATGGTAGTCCCTGTTGCTTCCACCACTGCATATTTTCTATTTTGCGCTGATTTTCCCAGATCTATTCCAAGATTTTTTCTATGTTGTCCGGATTGTTTGGATCAAGATCGGATGGATTTGAAACATTAGAAATATTAGGATACTTATGCATCATATACTGTGTAACTTCAAGTTGATGAGAAGTGATGATTGGTTGGGTAGCTGGCTCTGGTTGTGAACTGGTAGCTGATTCTTGTGGAGAACTAGTAAAAGGAGTGCTAGCAATGTTGTCATGAGCATTTTCTAAAGTCTTTCTCGGTAAGCTTGGCCTTCTGGGGTATTTTTCCCATATCTGGATGTTTGTCTTAAATTCTGAGTTGGTCGTCCCAAATATAATTGTGACCATGATACATCAAAATTGTCTAAATCAAGTTGAAGAAGATAATAATTATACTAGGGATAACTCTTCTTCATATGAATTTCAATATCTTCATGGAGGCGCTTTGCATAGGGCATAGGAAAGCATTCCCATGAGGCATCATCATCAATGTTAGGCCATATTTCTGGGGGGAATGGTCTGGTTTATTTCTCCTATTTTTTTTTTGGAACGTTCGGAACTCTTTAGGATAGTTTTTCCAATCTTTGTAAAGGTTGTATGGTAAAATAGTATAATAACGAACATGAGAAAAATGGGTATAATGTTTAGTTTCTGAAAAATACCCCTGTTTGTAAAAAATGATGATAACATGAACATTTTTTATGGAAGTGCGAATGTCTTTGAATTTTTTCATATAAACATGAAACTTTTCCATCCAATGATTCACAGGGTAGAACTATTCAAAAAAAAAATTGTATTGCAGTTCGGCTCAGAATAGAGCTCAGGGTAAGTCCTCCAAAGATCATAATCAAGTTCAGGGAGCCAAGAAACCATTGCTTCTGCATTAAAACAGAAAGCAATCTGGTGAAGCTCAAGGAGATACCACAAAAAAACATAAGATCTCTTTAGAGAAAGCCCATTGTAGTCAGTTTGGGTTGAAGAAGAAGAGGTTTAGGAATGGGTAATCAAGATGAAATCCTAGGCCTCCGAGAATATGAATTCCATGTTTTTGGATAACCAAGGATTGATATTTGAGCATGAGTTCCTTTGATCGAGTTTTGAGTGTTTTGTTCACTATGAGAGATTTTGTCACACCACAATCTACTAAGGATGCTATATTTCCTACAGATGGAAACAGATCATCCTAGATGTACCTATATTCCTAGGCAAATTCCCAGAAGTGAGCTTCTCAAGCTAATTCCTGATACTTGGCTTACATCATATGAACAACATCACCAGAATTCAAAAAATGCTCAACCCATCCAATCTACAACCTATCATTTCATAAGGAATTCAACAAGCCAAGTTGAAATTATGTTCAAAAGAGAACCTGCACAGAAAAAGCCCCCATGTTTTCCCACTCAACATGCTTTCACTAAAGCTGAAGCCAACATTCCTATTTATGCTTTTGACCCTGAGGGAAAACCTCTATATGTCCAAACTCATGAAGGACATATGTACTGGGATATTTGTTATTGTCATAAATGTACAAAGAAATCAAACCCGACAAAAAGGACGATTCAAGCTAGTCACAAAAAACTTCAAATGGCATATGAACAAAATTCTCCTCATGTTGGTCTCCTTGGCGAACCATCTGGAAAGTTTGACTACTTGGTCACTTATACTTCTCCTCCTACTACTGATGATAGGATCATTCCAACATGATGGACTGAAGATGATAATGATTTCGATGATCATTACCAATGGCATAAATAATGGGATTGGAACGATGACAACTATCTAGATCCATCTTCTATCAACATGTTTCATCCACCTCATCCAGACGACTTTTCTCCTCTGACGACTTTTGATAAACCAATCTACACACTCCTGGAAGGTCCGAAATCCAACTACTAGATCTCCTGATGGAACTGTCAGCCAGCTGTCACCCGCAGATAAGGTTTTAAATTGGTAATCTGAAAATACTATACAACAGAACAAGATTCTCCAAAAGATTGACCAAAGCCAACAGAGGATTGAAAAAGCCTTGCAGCAACAAACCCAGATCTTGCTTACACCCCTTGAAACATGCACGCAAAGAATCGAAACAGTTTTAAATGAAATCATGGATCTCCTCTACAAAAGACTCCCTTTTGATAACCAGGAAAAAGAACTCAAGAGCCTAAAAAACCAACTCAACTTTCTAGAAAATAGTACACTTATCCCTCCATCCTCTCCGTTCATCCCTACCACCTATTCACAGAATCCGTCTCAGACTATTGGTCCAATGTATTCCGACTCCTCCAGCTCTCTCAGAGTCCCTTTTTCTCCTGAAGAATGGGAAAGAACTTTCAAAAAACCAAAGCCACCTAAGACTCAACAGAAGGAACAAACAAAGCCAAGAGATCCTCCTCCAAACCCAGAAAAACGCCCACAGCTCATGATCAAAAATCCAATCTCTGAGTTTCTTGAAAGAACCCAAAAGCAAACATCTTTCTCTCCACCTATTTTAACCATGACTGCAGATTCTGATACAGGCTCTAGTGAATCCTCTTATGAGTCATCCGTAAGACAACCCCCTCTTTATATAGCTAATACTGCTCAAACAAGTCAGAAAGAGCCTATAGAGCAACAAAATGAAGAACCTGAACCTGCAGAAGAAACTATTTAGGAAGAACCTACAGTCATCTCTGAGGAAGAAGCAAGTCCACCTACTGTCATTCCTCCTACTATTATAAGTCCAAATTTTCCTTCTTCCAGTAGCCCTTTTGTTAAATTCAATCTTGATGATATTCCTCCCTCTAAGTGGAAGACTAGGTTCCAAGAGATGCAAGCATGGTATTTTGTTGAACTCCAAAAGCCTTACATGACACATGCCACTGTCATCAAGTCATGCTTAGCTCGTCTCACTGGTTTCTTAAAGGATTGGTTTGATTCTCTCGGACAATACCGACAATTGCAATATCTCAATGCTCCCACAGTTAAACAGTTCATGAACGCTTTATATTGGCAATTCTGTGGAAGGCAAGATCATTTAAAAGACATTGCCCGAGAAGAGTTTTTTAAACTCAAATGTTGTTCTTACAATCCGAAAGATCTTGACAAGCATTTTGAGAATGCTGTGAGACGTTTCTATCTTATTAGAGGAATAGATGATCCCAACATCAAGCAAGCGTATCTTGAATCCATACCCCAGCCTCTTGGACAAGAGACTCTAAGGGTTATTGAAATGAAAGGACAATCTCTTGGGACCACATCTTTCGGCGAACTTCACAACATGGTACAAAGAACCCTAAAAAACCTTTGTAACCAGAGGGCTTTCCTCACAGACATACACACAAGAGGTAAAAAAACTCTAAAAGGCTTGTGAATGCCCCGAGTTGAAAATCAAGTGTCGCCATGATCACAATTCTTGCTCATGTCCAGGAAAGAAGAAGCGCCACATCAAAAAATTTAAATTTCGAAAAAGAAGGTTATTCATGCGCAAATTCTCTAGAAAAAAGAGAGAACGTTGTTTCATATATGGACAAAAAGGCCATTTTGCCAAGGACTGCCCAAAACAAAAGAAGGCTAAAGTGCTCAAACAGATATATGCTGCCACGAATATAGATGATGATGCAGACGTTGAGTCTATATTCTCAGAACAAGATGAACAATCTTCCGATACAATTTTCATACTTGAAGAAGACAGTCACAGTGATTCTGATAACTCTCTTAGTATCTTGAAGAATGCTATGGAATTCAAGTCATTAGCCTGAGTCTTTCAGTACCCATGATTGAGGTCAAAATTTTCCCAAGCAAATATGACAGGCCAATTATTGTTGCTGGTCTATTTGACACAGGAGCAGCATGTTCTATCTTGAATCTAACTGTCCTCCTATCATCTATGTGGAAATCTCATAGGCAGATCTTCCAGGCAGTAAATAATGAGTATTTCTCCACAGAGATCATTAGCAAACCTGTCAGCATCCAGTTTTTTCCAAATTGCACAATTTCTCACAGGCTCCTTGGTTCATCCCTCCCGGGCAAAGACATTGTCATTGGTTTTGATATCATCCAACAGCTTTGGGCAAAAAGAGTAATACCAAAGTACAATGGTCTTCAATACAAATCTCATTTTCTGCCCTACATCCAGCCTACCACCTACTTATCCATGTCACCTCTACGCTCTCTCAAAGAACAACTGATTAAGGATTGTTGTGCAAAATCCCACATAGACTTTCTCACTAAATGCACAAATCTTTTATGGAAAAATCCTGAGTTCTTTGTATCTCTCCCCTTCAAGCTTAATGAAGATGTCAATCCAACAAAGGCCAGCCATACAGAAATGAGCCCAGAACATCTCCAACTTGCAACTGTTGAACTTGCAAATCTACAAGCTGAAGGACTAATTGAACCTACCAACTTCCAGTGGGCATGCCAGGCATTCTACGTTAACAAAAGAGCTGAGCAAGTGCGAGGAAAGATGAGACTTATCATTGATTATAAGCCACTAAATCACTTTCTTGCAGATGACAAACTCCCTCTACCCAACAGGAAGGCGCTATTTGCCAATCTTTCTGCTACTAAAATCTTTTCTAAATTTGATTCGAAGGCAAGTTTTTGGCAAATTGGAATCCTCCCAAAAGAAATGCATAAAACGGGGTTTTGCATTCCTAATGCTTATTATCAATGGACAGTCATGCCATTTGGATTAAAAATAGCTCATTCCCTCTTCCAGAAGGCCATCACACGCATATACCACCCTATCATTAAATAAGCTTTAGTGTACATTGATGACATCCTCCTTTTCTCTCTTGACGAATCTTCATACTCACAATTGTTATCTGATTTCCATAGTCTTACTCAGGGGCGGAACTAGAAATTTATGTGGGGGGGACTTAAATTTTGAGAAAAGTCAATGCACAAAAGAAATTTATAAATTAAAAAAAATTACAATAGCTACTGATGCGGTATTCGACGATGTCCTACAGCATAAAATTCTTCTACAATAGATTCTACATCTATATTCGCAGCAAAATCTCTTTCAATGTAGATTGTCATACAATTAGCAAGAAAATCATCCTCCATTTTGTTACGAAGTTCCGTCTTCAGAATTTTCATCGCTGAAAATGCTCGTTCAGTAATTGCAGTAGAAACAGACAAAGTCAATACCATATAAATCAATCTAGTCAACTGTTGATAATTCAAGCACCTCTTAGTTACAATCAATTGCCGGCACAACTCAGAAAGTGTAGGTACTTGAAATTGAGGATCACATATCACATCGTGCTTGTAATGTTGTAACTCTACTCCTAAAGCAAAAACCTCATCCGGTTTGAAATCTTCAGGATAAAACTTCTTCGCAAATTCCAAAATATGATCCTTGTTAAATAATTCAAATGAATTTCTAGGATCTAAAGCCGCACTAAGAGAAAGGAGTTCAACTGATTGTTCATTAAATCTCGTATTTAACTCCATCAAAAGAGAATCTATTACCTCATTAAAAACATCAAAATGATAATGATGTTCAACTGTAATATGTTCGTGGGAACGACCAGTTTTGTATGAATTATCAAGAACAGGTATATCAATACCTTTATTTGAGCAAAAAGTGTTGACTTTCTGAAGAAATTCTTCCCAACCTTCGTCTCTCAATTCTTGAAGGACTTTTCTTGTACTACAGACACATCTAATTGCATTCACGATGTCTTGGGTTTTTCGTTGAAGAGTTTGACAAAGAATATCTGTGATTGCTAAAATTCTACGCATTAAATACAACACAAACACAAATTTAAAGCTTGTAACTTTTCTATATGCACCAACAGCTTCACCCCTACTTCTTGCGTTTGGAGAATGATCCTTCAGACCCTCAAGCACCTTATATGTTGCAGTGTACATATCTATCAAGCTCTTTATCGATTCGTAATGAGAACTCCAACGAGTAGTTCCAGCTCGTTGCAAGTTACCAATCTGATTAGCCCCACTTCCTGACTCCCGTTCTCCAATAACCAATAAATGCTCAATATCTTTTCTTTGGGCAGCTTGCAACTCAGTAATGCGCTTCGGTGAAGAAGTAATGATGTTAACAATATTGTCCACATGAGAAAAGAATTGCCAAACAACACTGACATCTTTAGCCGCAGAAACTAATGTCAACTGTAATCGATGAGCAAAACAATGAACATAATAAGCATATGGACAACGTTTCAGAAATAATGCCTGAAGTCCATTCCAAGTACCGCGCATATTGCTAGCACCATCATACCCTTGGCCTTTAAGATTTTCAATCTGAAGGTTGTTGCGAACAAATACTTCGAATATCTTATTGAAGAGATTCAATGAAGTAGTGTCACTAACAGATTTGATTACAAAGAAGTGCTCTGTTAGAATACCATCAATATTCACAAATCACAAGATAATAGCCATTTGCTCACGTTTATCTTAATCTTGTGCTTCATCAACAAGAATATAGAACTTTGCATCCCCCACCTCATCACGAATTATTTTTCGTACTTTATTCGCTATAATGTTCAAAATTTCCTTTTGAATTTTTGAAGAAGTATATGTCGCATTTTTCGGTGCATTATCCAACACAACATTCCCAATTTCTGTATTAAGTTGTCCAAAAGCATGTACCATTTCAATAAAATTTCCACGATTCAATGAGCTAAAAGATTCATCATGACCTCTGAAAGCACAATCTTGAAGTGCTAGCCACCGAACACTTTTAACAGTAGTTGTCACACGCAAACGATGTTTTCTATATTCTTCAGTCGAAATAGATGTTATCACCTTGTCAATATGTTGAGACGGTTTTATTAAATCTTCAGCTTTTCCCACATTCATCATATGATTAGATAAAGAAGCATGAACAAGAAATGCACATTTTGCTCCGTCATTAACTCTCTTCCAGTTGTCAAATCCATCAGTGACTAGCGTTGAACAATTATACGGATTGCTGTCATTGAGAAATAGGAAGCAATAAAAACAATATGCTCTATTTGTTGTAGGCGAATACTCTAACCAATGAAACTGATTAAACCATCTTCTCTGAAATCGACGAGACTGAGTTTTTCCTTTTGTGCCTCTATACTCTGCAAGTTGTGGTTGATAAGGTCCAACAATTAGATATGATCGTCTAATGTTATCCCGCAAATTAACTGGCCTTTCATACATTTGTTGTCTTTTTCCTGGATCTCGTTCAATATCATTAGACGGTTGCAATTCAGGATTCGAAGATGAAGGGTGGTTGATTTCAAGACATGAAATTGGAGGAGGATCCACAGTAGGTGTTAAAGGTATCTCTTCATTCACCCCGCTGGGAAGTGAACTTTCACTTGTTTGATCATTCTTCTTAAAGAATGAGAATAAGGTTTTTCCCCTTTTTGCAGGAGGTCGACCTTTCATTTTTGAAATTCTAAAAACCACAAAAACAAGACAACATTCAATACAAACATACAATGTACTAAGCCGACAAGGCAACAATATAATTAATAGCAGCTATAAACAACAATCTACCAATAAGCCGGCAAGACAACAATATAATTAATAGCAGCTAACAACAACAATCTACTAATTAGCCGGCAAAGCAACAATATAATCAATAGCAACAACTAACAATAATATACTAATTAGCCAACAAGGCAACAATATAATCAATAGCAACTACTAACAACAATATACTAATTAGCCGGCAAGGCAAAAATATAATCAATAGCAACTATTAATAACAATCTAATAATTAGCCGGCAAGACAATAATATAAATTCAAATAATTGACCATCTATTTTTGATTTATTGTGTTCATGTTAAATACAAATTTTAAATTTATAATACTCCGTCAACAATATCTCACTAATCATTTCTTGCCTAATTTTAGAGATATAATTTAATTTCAAGTATAAATTTACTCATGTTCATGTACATAACAAAATAATTATATTTTGTTTGGACTTTGCACTTTGGTCTTTGGGTTAACTTTATAAATTATAAAGTGTTTTCCAAATTCCAAGATATAATTTGTTGGCTGTTGGCTATTGCCTATTAGCTAAATTATATCACATTACACATACACTACATACAGGAAATCAGCAAAAGGGCCAGTAAGGGATTAAAATCCATTTTAACGTATTAGCTTTTATTTTTATTAATTGATAAGTGATAACTGATAACCCATTAAGGCAACCCCAATTCCCAAATCCAAATATCCAATTGCTTTCTTCCTAAAATAAAGTCCAGCTTGTCAAATCTGAAATCTCAAATGTTAAGTTCCAATGCATCATTTTCTATTTCTTCATTCATTGGAATCATTGACGATTTGCCGTGGCCCGTGTGAATAGTGAACAAAAAGGCACAAAGCTGAAAGGTAAAAGCCCTAATTTTTTTGAATAAAAACCTAATGAAGAAAGGGGCTAAATAATTTTATCATTATCAGGAAAAAAAAAACCTTTCTTATCTTGGTTCTGGGTTTAGCTTCACTGCTTCAGCAATTGTCGTTCGATTCGTCAGCTTCTCCAATTTCTCTATTCGTACCCTCTTACGTCGTCTGTCGTCATGTCGACGATGCAGCTGCAGCCGGCTGCATAGTACACTAGTAATGGTGGCGGTACACTGGCGAGTGGCGAGTGGTACGCTCGTCTTCTTCTTCTTGTTCTCTCAAATCTGCTTGCGGTTCAGCGGTTCGTTGTTTCTTCCCTTTGATTAATTTGTTTGCAAATTTTTTCAATTGATTAATTTGTTTGCAGATTTTTTGGTTAAATGTTAATGGATTGGAATTTTGATTTGTGTTCGGACCAGGCTATTGTTTGCAGATTTTTTGGTTAAATGTTAAGGGATTGGACATTTGATTTGTCATTGGGCTAGGCTACAAAATAATTGGGCCACGCTACAAAAAAAATTAGGCCAGACTATAACTAAAAAAAAATCAACAAGCTTAATGGATCTGGGCTGGGTTTGGACTGGGCTATAGCCCAGGCCTATCCCCTCCAGTTCCGCCTCTGGTCTTACTAAAAGTCACGAGGTTATGTTAGCTCAGAAGAAAATGGTTATTGGAGTCAATGAGATTGATTTTCTTGGCATGTACATCAAAAATGGCTAATATTCCTTACAACCCCATGTTGGACAAGAATTGCTGAAGTTCCCCGATTTAGGTCTCTCAAAAAAGGAAATCCAACAGTTCTTTGGAATTGTCAACTATATGGCTGACTTCATTGACCATTTATCCACAGTCATCAAACCTCTACAAAATATGTTAAAGAAGAATGCTCCATCTTGGTCAGAAGAACAAACTAAAGCCATCCAACAGATCAAGCAAAAAGTCCATAGCCTTCCAGCATTATCTATTCCCACATATGGAAAAAGAGTTTTGCAAACAGATGCTAGTGATCTATATTAGGTAGCAGATCCTCTTGAAGAAAAAGAAGGAAAGAGGAATATATGTGAATACAAGAGTGGTTCATTCTTCGAGGTCGAGAAACATTATCATTCTATTTTCAAAGAAATTCTAGTAGTCAAAAGAGGAATTGAAAAATTCCAGTTTCATCTTATTGGGCATCACTTTCTCATTGAAATGGACACGTCAGCCTTCCCAAAAATGTTAAATTTCAAACAAAAACAGATTCCAAATTCTCAACTCTTCAGATGGGCCGAATGGTTTTCCAATTTTAACTTTGAAGTTAAGCACATAAAAGGCCATAACAATCTCTTTCCAGATTTACTATCTAGACCCAAGCCCAAATTCTCGATTACAAAGCCCATTCCTATTATTTGCAAAATGGGACCCTCGTCTTCAAAACCACCATCATCATCCACAAGGCCTCCTGAAATTTATCCAAACATGGATAATTTTGCTCCAGAAATACACAATCTCATAGTGAACAAAACACTCAAAGCTCGATCAAAAAAACTCATGCTCAAATATCAATCCTTGGTTATCCAAAAACATAGAATTCATATTCTCGGAGGCCTAGGATTTCATCCTGATTACCCATTCCTAAACATCTTCTTCTTCAACCCAAACCGACTACAGTAGGCTTTCTCTAAAGAGATCTTATGTTTTTTGTGGTATCTCCTTGAACTTCACCAAATTGTTTTCTACTTTAATGCAAAAGCAATGGCTACTTGGCTCCTTGAATTTAATTATGATTTTTGGAGGACCTACCCTGAGCTCAATCCTGAGCCGAACTGCAATGCAAAGAAATTTTTTGAATGGTTCCACCCTGTGAATTATTGAATGGAAAAGTTCATGTTTATATGAGAAAATTCAAGGACATTCGCACTTCCATAAAAAATATTCATGTTATCATCATTTTTGACAGATACGGGTATTTTACAGAAACATGACATTATACTTATTTTTTTCATGTTCGTGATTATACTATTTTGCCATACAATCTTCATAAAGATTGGGAAAACTATCCTAAAGAGTTTCGAATGTTCTAAAGAAAAATGGCAGAAATAAACCAGACCATTTCCCTAGAAATATGGCCTAACATTGATGATGATACCTCATGGGAATGCTTGCCTATGCCCTATGCAAAGCGCCTCTAGGAAGATATTGAAATTCATATGAAGAAGAGTTATCTCCAGTATAATTATTATCATCTTCCTCAACTTGACTCAGACAATTTTGATGTATCATGATCACAATTATATTTGAGACGACCAACTCAGAGTTTAGGACAAATATTCAGATATGGTGAAAATACCCCAAAAAGCCAAGCTCACCGAGAAAGACTTTGAAAAATGCTTCATGACAACATTGCTAGCACTCCTCTTAATAGTTCTCCACAAGAATCAGCTACCAGTTCACAACCAGAGCCAGCTACCCAACCAATCATCACTCCTCAAGTTACACAGTACATGATGCATGAGCATCCTAATATTTCTACTGTTCTAAATCCATCCGATCTTAATCCAAACAATCTGGACAACATAGAAAAAATTTTGGAACAAATATGAGAAAATCAGCGCAAAATAGAAAATATGCCATGGTGGAAGCAACAGGGACTACCATCCGATTTAGATGACTCAGACTCCCCTGCGCAAGCTGTCAACTTTGGCACCCCGTGAAAAGTTGACATGACTACTTTGCTTTCTAGAAAGTAGATTTCTTCTATTTAAAATTTTCACGAGTATGTTCTGTTCATGCTTTATGTCAAGCTTTATGTCCCGAGTCTATATAATAATTGTATTATCTGTTCTACTTTTGCTTTATGTCATGTTTTATGTCTCGAGTCTGTATAATTATTGTACTATGTTGGATCCCAGTTTTTTGTCTTTTGTTTTGCCTTCTTCTATATAAGAAGGCTTGTTTCATTGTATGGTCATCAATTGTTTTCCGAATAAATTTTGAGTGTGTTTTCAACATCATGTGTTTTTAAGTTTTCTCTTCTTCTTCTTTATCTAAGGATAGGCAAGACAATATCAGAATGGTGAAATAGAAATAAACTTTTATGGTGCATATAGTATGCTCTACAGTTGCCTCCTCCAGAGGATCCTCTGTATCTCCAAAGTTGTAATCTGAAAAACCACAGTGAAGAATCAAAATTCTTGTGAACAAAATAACAAGAACCTTGCAGCCGCAACCACCAACATTCACTGCCCGAGTGGGGAGGCTGCTGTCGGGGTTGGGGGTCGTTTTTCCCTTTTCCTTTTCTTCACTTTCTTCTATATTTATTCTTTTAACTTGTTTAAATTTGAGGCAAATTTTCCTTTTAAACAAATTGAACGGCCTAAACAGCTCCCGAAATGGAAGGTTGAAGGTTAAGGAGTTAAATTCTGAGAAAAGAGACGAGGCTACAAGTGCAAAAGTTACCAGGGATTGGGGAATGCAGTTGCTAATTAACCCATTACAAGCATAGTTGTGTAAACTGTTAATATGACAATCAAAGAATCCAAAATTTCAACAAAACTCAAAAAAGGAAACATAAAACAGAGCAGGGCTATTCTCGAATAGAATGATATTCCGGAAGAAACAAATAAAACCCAGGATAAATGAATCTGACCTCTTTGTTGGAAAATTCTGAGTATGGAGAAACCAAGTTGACGGTGAGCTTCGAAGCAATTGAGGACGGCCGCGGCCTCATGAAAGCCAAGGGGGTCTTGGGAGGGTCCAAATTTGGCATTATTCTCTTCCAGGCCATCATGAATAGCTCGTCCGCCGCCGGGACCTGGGTAGAGGATAAGTGGCGGTGGTAGACTCCGATGACGGTGGAGCGGGAGAGTAGACCGGTGGTGGCGCGGCGAATCATGATGATTATCGAAAGATCGCAAGTCGGAGAGAGAGGGATGAGTGTACAGTGTGCTAATGTATTTTGGGATATTTTCTTTTCAAAATATTTCATAGCCGAAGCTATTCCAATTTCAAAACTCGGTATTCATATGCAAATCCCGATTCCTGCAGCTCCTTTCCTTTTCATTTTTTTTCTCAATAGTAGATTTTTTCAGAGCCAATTTTTTCCCTACATTTCGCCATTTTTCTCTTCTTCCTACATTCGTCTGATTCGTTTCCTTCCAATTTCAATCGTGTCATTTAAAAATTTGTCCAAAAATTTCAACCAAATATTTTTTTTCTCCAAATGGAAGCTATTTTCACGAATCCATTTACTTCACTGTACGCATCACTTTGTCTTTCTTCAATGGTTGTTCTGGATAGGCATTTCGAATAGATTTGAAATTCTTCAATAGTTGTTCTCGATAGGCATTTCGAATAGATTTGAAACTTGCTATTAATTGTCATTATTTATAAGGTTCGTAAATTGACAATTACATGTGATTATTTGATTGTTTAATCTTTGTTTTTGTTAATTTTTTATTTTTATTTGAATATTTGTGCTTGTTTGAGTGTTATTTTTCAATTCTCATTTTGGATTTTATAAATTTTCATCATAATATCAAGTTAATAGTTCTCCTTGAAAATTAGCATTTAAGATTCACGATTTCAATTCTTTTTGTCCAATAATGTGAGTTTTAATGTTCAGTATTTTAAATAAAAATTTGTAGTTAGTATTTATTGGCGGTGTAAGTTTCATCTTGAAAATTTTTTGGAATTTTGCTGAAAATTTTTCTAAATTTGTAAGTGCAACAGAATCAAGAGTATAAGTTTCATTGTAGAAAACAATAAGTCCTCAACATGCCTTCAGCACATTTTGATTTTGGAAAATTTTGTAAGCTATTAGCCACATTGCTACTTGATAACAACGAGCAAACCATATTTATTAAAGAACATGAAAATGGTCCGTCTCTATTGACGGAATTTTTAAAAATGGATAATTGTATTTTTCCTTCTCTTATACTTTTTGTTTATTAATTTATTCTTTTAGCTCTATATTGAAATTAGATAGATTGGTAGAGTTGATGTCTGGTGAGAAATTCAAGTACCTTTTGAAAAATTTATACTTTTTGTTCATTAATTTATTCTTTTAGCTCTATAATGAAGTTAGATAGAGTGGTAAATATGTTAGAGTTGATGTCTGATGAGAAACTCAAGTACCTTTTCATAAATTTATTTGTAATTCTACAATTTTTGGATTTGTGAGGATTGGGAAGCATGAGCTCGCAGTTGAGTTTTTTGAGAATGTTGTAAAGTTGGGTTCTTTGAAGCCTAATGTTGTTACTTGTACAACTCTTGTGGGTGCTTATTGTAAATTAAGTAAAATTGATGATGTTTTCGATTTATTTAATTGGATGGAAAATAACAGGTTGGCATTTAATGTTGTATTTTATAGCAAATGGATATACGGGTATTTGAGGGAATCAATAATTTATAAAGCGTTTCGAAAATATATAGAAATAATGAATGGGGAATTGGAGTTGGATACTATTAGTTATACTAATAGTCGGGTTTGCGAAGGATGGAAATGTAGAAAAGGATGTTGGATTTTGTATAGTATAAGAAAAGAATGAGTAGAACCGAATTTAGTTACTTACACAGCGATTATTATGGAACTATGTAAGAAAGATAAAGTGGATGCGGCATTTGCAATTTTTAGAATGACTGGAGATCTTGAAATTGAGGTTGATGAATTTACATATGCGATTTCGATAGATGGAGTTTGCAGGCGAGGTGATTTTAATCGCGTTTTGCATCTTATCAATGACATGGAGAAGAAAGCATTATACGTACAATACTAGATTGTGCAAAGCTGGGAGAATGTTTGAAGTAGATGATTTCTAGAAGGGCATAGTTGGAGATGTCATCACGTATAGTACGTTTCTTACATGGCTGTGTTGAAGAAATAAGCGTGTTAGAGATTTTAGAAACAAAGAGGAGACTAGATGGTATTTGTATGTTGAAGAAATTAGTGTCATTGGACATTAAAATTCTCTCTTCTCTTTCTTAGAACACACGGTTAAAAATGGTAGAGATATGTTTCAATTACTAATTGTTATTTGTTAAGAAATTATAAGTATGAAATTATTTTTAGATTATGGAATGAACATCGCATTACCTTTTGAATTATTTCATTTTTACGTAATTTAGTATCATGAAGTTATATTTAATTTGTTATAATTATACATGTATATAGTATTGATGTGTCGTACACTTTACTGTTGCAAAAACAGGTAAAATTTCATTAATGTACTTACTTTTATCAACTATTTTCAAGATTTCTGAATAATTTTGCTGATTTTCAATTTTTAAATTGAGTAAATAAATAACTAACAATATAGGAACACTTTCTTCTCCGAATTTTTTCTTGTTAATCACTTCAAAAATCTACCTAATGAGAAATCACTAATTAACAATTTATGTTAATTTATAATAAGTATTTTAATTACTTAGTACTGCAACTTCACAAGTTATCATATGCATATCTCATGATACTCTTGTGATTTAAACTTTTTTGAATATTTGATACATTAAAATGAACAAAATTAAATTGAAAGATTGAAATAATTTACAAAATATTTTACGAAGTTTTTCATGAACAAAAAAATAATTAAAAAACTCACGAACAATGATCACATTACTAAATATTTAATTAAAATACAACAAGCACATTCACGTGCATTTCACTAATAAATTAAAAAGCCTTAAAATGGCCACTATACATGGTTTTTGAAAATAAGTTGTTTTGATGATGTCGCTTTTCTCTTTTCCGCAATGAAATAGCGTTGTTTGAGTCCAAAATTTATCCCAAATTACAAAAATAGGCCTCATAGGTAATATAAACAACATCATACGCTAGGTCTTTTTCTCTTCTACTTTCTCTTCGTCGATTTCCTCTCTGCAACTCTCATTCTGTGTTTTGTGGTTGGTAGGGTCATATCGTGATTGTAAGATTATAGCATATGATTTGACTCTTGCATGTCAAACTTTTGGCCATTGTGTATTTCGATTTTGTCTAGAGTTGTTGGGGTTTCCAAATCGCCTATTAGAGGCATTATTATTTAACTTTAGTCAATTTTTCGAATTTAGGATTTGTTTGATTTGAGGTTGAGGTCTGTTTGATTTTGATTAGTTTGGTTTGGCTTAACCAAATTTGGTAGTGTTGAAATTATTTTTTAAATATTTATATTATAAGTTATGGGTGATGTGTAGATAAAAAGTAGGACGTAAGTTATGGATCCTATAGAATGTATAGATAAAAAGTATGTTTAACCAACTAAAATTATAAGTTAAGCATTACCAAACATTAGTTCTCTTCTTCTCTTTTTGGCAGACGGAGTAGAGGGGTTGCAAATGTGAATTTCCAATTCTTGTCCTATAGTGTGAGCTTTTTTTAAGTCTAAAAGTACTTTTTAAAGAGTAAAAGTACTTTTAGTTATATTTATGGTTCTTTGGCTAAAATCAATAACTATTTTTTTACGGCTTATTTGCACAAATGGTCCCTGACTTTTGCACTTACTGCGGGTTGAGGACCTATCATTTCATTTTTGGCAGTTTAGCCCCTATTTCAAATATTTTTAGCGGCAATGGTCCTTTTCATCAATTTCCTGAAATTTTTTTTATTTAAAAATGGCTTATTTGCACAAATGGTCCCTGACTTTTGTAAATGAAAATTTGCAGCAAAAATCCCTAATCTTTTAGAAAGTGTTGAAAAGTTCCATAACATTCTAATCCTAACACATATGACCCCAAACTTTTTTGACAATTTTACCCCTAACTTAAATAAATTAAAAATAACTCATAAGCCTTTTCAAAAATACAAATAAGTCCTAAATCTTTTTATTTTTTTTACAGATTTACACTTAAAATAATAAAAAGTGTGTCATCAAGTCCCAAAACTTTTAATTTTATTCACCAAAATGACATTTAAAATGTGTTTGATTAAAGTAAGATTTTTTAGTAAAAGTTGTTGAAATGTGTGGTTGAAAAGTTGTAGAACTATAAAATGTGTGGTTAAAATTAATTGTTGACTTTGACCTTAGCTTTTTAACAAAATCAAAATTGAAAACAAACAGGCTCTTAGAATCTCTATAAATTTTGTCCAGTAGTCCATTAATTAACAAAAAAATTATACACATGATCAAAATTTGACCAATTTAAAATTTTAATTTATTTTTCATATCAATTAAAAAAAAGTGGTAGTGGGCTGGAAAAATCCCCCCATTTGTTGCGGGGGGAGGGGAGGATTTCTCCCCCCTCGTTTTCGGCCGGTGGCGGCCACCGACCGGAAACCAGGGAAGAGAAATCCTCTCCCCATTTGCAACCACATTTCACCGGGTGGGGTAGGGACTTAGGCAAAAAAAAAAAAATTATCGAGCCAGCCTGGCTCAGCCTGGTTGGCTAGTTGTACCGGGCTAAATTGACCTAATTTTTATTTGATCAGTTTTTTATTAGACTAGCCCAGCCCAGAGATCGGGCTATCTGGGCTAGCCCACTGGGCTGACCCATTTTGCCTCCTCTAGTAATTGATATGAAAAATAAATTAAAATTTTAAATTGGTCAAACTTTGATCATGGGTATAATTTTTTTATTAATTAATGGACCACTGAACAAAATCTATAGAGACTCTAAGAGCCAATTTGTTTTCAATTTTGATTTTGCTAAAAAACTAAAGTAAAAGAAAACAATTAATTTTAACCACACATTTTATGGTCCCACAACATTTCAACCACACATTTCAACAATTTTTACTAAAAAATTTTATTTTAATCAAACACATTTTAAATGTCATTTTGGTGAACAAAATTAAAAGTTTTGGGACTTGATGACACACTTTTTATTATTTCAAGTGTAAATCTGTAAAATCTAAAAAGATTTAGGACTTATTTGTATTTTTGAAAAGGTTTATGAGTTATTTTTAATTTATTTAAGTTATGGGTAAAATTGTCAAAAAAGTTTGGGGTCATATGTGTTTGGATTAGAAGGTTGTGGGACTTTTCAACACTTTCTAAAAGATTAGGGACTTTTGCTGCAAATTTTCATTTACAAAAGTCAGGGACCATTTGTGCAAATTAGCCATTTTTAAATAAAAAAATTTTCAACGTCAAATTTCACAGACATTTGGACGGAAATTGATGAAAAGGACCATTGCCGCCAAAAACATTTGAAATAGGGGTTAAACTGTCAAAATTGAAACGATAGGTCCTCAACCCGCAATAAGTACAAAAGTCAGGGACCATTTGTGCAAATAAGCCATTTTTTTACTTAAAAAAAAGCATAAAAAACCTGTTTTAGAAGCTCAAATTTTGAGCTTTTCTCAAAAATTCTAATTGGACTTTTACGAAAAGTTGTAATTAACATTTAATGCACTTAAAAATTGACAAAATTATCATTAATACATCAAACAAAATATTAATTTATTTATCACATTAATTACTTATAACAAATTATTACGTCATATATTTATATAAAATAAAAAATATATATTGGCGTGTTAAATAATATAATACAAATTACATATAATATGTTTGAATTAAATAATTAATTAATTTTAAGTAATATAATATATATTAAATAATTTTTTTATTATAATTAAATTAATATATTAATTTTAATAGTTTATAGGATATAAAAAAATTATTTATTTTAAAAATAATAATATGAGATATATAATCAAATATACTAAAATAATTATGTAATTATAATTAAATTAATATGTTAATTTTAATAGTTATTATAAGATATAAAAAAATTATTTATTTTAAAAAAATAATATGAGATATATAATAATTAATTACTGTTTAGTCAAATAAATATAAAATTTATACAAAAGTACTTTTATAATTATGCAATCAAACACTCAATTTAATATTCAGAGTACTTTTTGACAAAAGCTTTACTACCAAAAATTCTACTACTAAAAACTCAACTCACAACAACTATGTCAAACGGACCATTAGTCAATAATAAACTTAAACAATATGGGCGAGCTTTGAATTTTGGAATATTTTCTACTATATATATACCAAAATCAATTGGGCAGAAAACATCCCATTTGGATGTATGTGTTTTTATTTTTTATTTTTTTGTTGGGGTTGTGGCATTAGTCGTTGGCTTACGCCTTACAAGGCCAGTTATTTTAATTCTCAAAACCAACAAGCATGTCTTTGTAGAACATTATTATGTGCTATCTATTAGTTTACCATGAAAACATATTTTAATTTCATACTGGTTATTAAGCCAAGTTCTTCATTCTTATATCTAACTAATTCCTTGATTCATTCTCTCAGTTAATTGTTTATAAGGTTTTATATTTAACATAAACAAATTCAATTTTATATTATGCCATTTTTATGTATGTTTTTTATATTTTTGTTATTTCAGCACTACAATGTTGATTAATAGATAGTTGGAAACATTGTTAGTAAGGAAGAGAATTAAAGTTCCATTCGTGCCTTTTTTTTTTTTTTTTTTTTATGATTTACTTGTATATGTCTGCTCAAATCATAAATTTTGTTGTTTCGACTTAATGGGAGTTTGTACTAGACAAAAAAAATGTGTGTGTGTGTGTGTTTTTTTTTTATATATATATTTTTTTGAATATTGAGGTTCATTGTATAAAACTTGGAAAATGCTTGTTTAACAAAAAGTTGGACCAAAACTTGAACCAGTATTGATAAAATATCACATATTTCTTTTGAAAAGACATATTTAGATATTTGGATTGTGTCTTTTTAAAAGACATATTAGACATTTTATTCATGGTTGTCCAATTTTTGGTCTAAAATGTGGTCAAAACTTTCCTTTCAAAAAATGGCATCTTATATATTTTTGTATTTTACTGTAAAAGAATACGATCGCCTGAGTTTAAGTGCTTCATATCATTCCTAGTTGAAGGATAAAAAAGCAATTAACATGACCTTGTAGAATTTAAGTGCTTCATATCATTCCTCATTGATGCACATGACTTTATATTACACAAATGTAATTAACATTAAGTTGAGAGTGCACATTCTTGCTCTTCTCTCTTCCTCTTGTTACTTAATCTGAAATCGATGTTTATTCATGGCTTCTTAAAAGAGAAAGAGATCAAGTTGATAATCATAACTAGAATTTGTTCAACTCCACTTTAATACTGATACTGGGCTTACTTACAGGACTATTGTAATTTGCATTAAATATATTATTCTAATTTGTCATTATTTCTTTCGCCATCTAAATTTGGCACTTTATCACTTCTTCCCAGAGCAACACACTAACCATGGTCCATGTCATCTAAAAAAATGATAAAAATAAAAAATAAAAAAAGAACAGCAGAAATTAAGTGGGAATAGCTAATTTTATCATTTGATCTTTGGAAATGAATGTGTCAAAACAATCAAAAGATGTATTATATTTTGATGGAACAAGATTGTCCTCAAGAATGCATCTTAATGCAAACATGGCAATAACACATGGCCGGAACTCCAGAAATTTATTAGAATCTGAACTATTTTATACTCATACAAATCAAGTCACAATGAAAATTAAGGCTTTCTCTCGAGACTAAAATCTATTAACCGTCCAAGAACACTTTCCATAATAGTAACGAGCATACGAATGTAAACTTTGAATAATTTTATGACATGGAATTGAATGCTTTGGTATATGATTGAATCTTTTCAAAGTAAAATCTATTTTATGATACGAGATTCGATGGTTTCATTAATATATTTTCAATTATCGTTTGTTTTATAATAAAATCGAATCTTTTCATACAAGTAGTGACTACTTCAATTAAATTTCATTGTCAAATTTTTGAAGGTATTATATATTGACAAATAACGTTTGACTCTATTACTTACACCATTACATCCACAACACATGCATCGCACGTGTCCCACTAGTACCAAGAAAATCTTTATTGAATAAATATTATTTTACAATAAACACATAAATATTGCTCCACATATGAGATAACCAACTAAATAAATTAAAATCTAATTGACCGATCCTATTATTTAGTGGTATATACATGTAAAAAAAAATCGTATTTATAGAGTATTAACCATAACCATGTTAGTCGTATTAAAGTTGATCGTGACAACTATTACATATTTATTTATTATTATTTTTTAAAATTATCCTTTGCATGTTGGTAATAAACTAAGTTGATTCAGATAGAATAAACTTTTGAATAAATTCGTAAACAAAAAAGTTGTTAAGCTTTTATGTAGACGAATTATAAATTAATTGTCAATTTCAATGTTTAAAAATTTAGACAAATTTGACGGTTTAACTGGAAAACCTATGACACAGTCATCAATCATGTTTGGATCGCTCTATTGGACAGATAGGCAGTTAACCCGATAACAAAACTGAAAAATCCGCAGAATTTTTCTAAAAATCCTCTTACCCAAACTATTAACTTGGCGAATTATTGCTAATTGAAATTTTTTATATTTTATTTAAAATTTAAATAATCACTTACATCTTTAGGCTTTGAGTAACACGTACACTTTTTTTAACTTTTACTTCCCTTTGTCCTAAATGATATTCTTTCATGTGATTCATGTGTAACAAAAGTGTAAATGTGGAGTACATCTATTCGCATATGACGAAATCTAATGTGCATATCTAGTCAAGTGAATGCATTCTTTTTCTCAAGCATCTATTATAATCGAGATCTGAGTATGTAAGGAAAAAAAAAGACAAACGAAAAAAAAAAATTGTTTTTTAACAAGATTTTTTTTTTACTTCATCTTAAAAATATTCATCTCCATGAATTTTGGAGTTTTTGGAGTAAACGCATGATTAATTAAATGAATAACAATTACTATTACTATTTTATTATATAATAAAAACAATTTGTATTATATTTAACAAGAACTAACTCGCTGATTCAACAACTGATTAGTGATTGAACTATTCGCACAACAATCCATTTCTTCGTCCAAGTCAATACTCGAGTCGAGTCTGAATTCATAATCGGTTGCTACTTGTAAAGCTTTAGTAGATGGCTAGATACATCACGAGGTCAAGTCGATTTACATTGGGCCTATTAGATCTTATAACGAGTGTTGATTAGTGAAGTCTTATATGTTTAATAAGGCATTGCGATATATTTTTAAATAATATATTTGTGAAGATTATTTAAATATTTAGACAAACTAATTAAAGTCCAAGTATTTTTCTCGACAATATTTTATTTTGGAGATTGATATTCAAAAAGGTAAAGAAGGAAAAGGAAGCAGATTCATGGTCCATAAAGAATAATATACTTGCTTTATACTTGAACTCTATTACAAGTTATATAGCAGGCCCATATCTTTACATCATGATAGTACCCTTTTTTCCTGTAGCAAAATGTAAGATGGTATTGCCTTTGTTACACGTGTACAACTGTATTATAACAAGAGTGCCGTTCTCCAGCTTCCAAGTGGGCAATACATCTTGTCCATTTGTTGACGTGACGATAGGAGATCATTTGCTGACGTGGCAAGATGTTTTTTCCTGCTGTCACATCAGCAAGTGGACAATACATCTTGTCCACTTGAGAGTAGGAGAACGGTCTTCATTATAACAAACCTTAGTTTTTTCAAAGTTCAAATTCTCGACTAACTTGAGCGTGAGAGGATCTTGTAGTCTATACTCGGACATTCCTTCTAATGCGATCTAATTTAATCAAGTGAAAAAAATATAGAAATTAAGAGTATAATTAGTCATGTACGTATATATAAAAAATATTCGGTTTATACGTACGTATTTTCTTATCACTAACTATTTCTACAAATACGTATGCACGCGTATGCGAAAGCTTTTGTGGTCATGTGAAAGCATGTAAAAGAACAAACATTAACTAGATTTGATTGTATTGTCTTAATTGAGGTTTTCTACTAAAATATTGGGTTGAAAAAAAGACTCCCCTGCAGTTTGAGAAAAAGGAAAAAATGAGGCTGACTATTTGCCTTGAAACCTATTAGTTTAAGAATGAAGAGCTTGATATGGCTTTGAAAGTGAGCCTTGATTCTAAAAAGTTATCAGCTAGCCTACATTTCCAAAGGGTACATATACAATACATGGTCGAGATGGAATAGCGAGTAGACAGTCATGACACTCTTATATGAAAAAAAAAAAAATTAACAAATTTTTAGAATTTAACTCGGGATATGGTGATTGTAATTCTTTTTACACACATCGAAACACTCAATTAGAAGGAATTGGTGGAGAAATTTTGTATTTCCTATTATTATATCAAAAGAACAAATCAACCTTTGGACAAAGTATCTCTTTTAGAATAATACTTGTATGAAACACATAATAGATGGAGTCGATTTTTTTTAGACATACCGCATTTTACATGAGAATATGTTGTAAGTAGTAGTTAAAATTTTGAGATTAAACATATAAAGCAATCATCATATACTATTTGTTGTATGATATAAAATTTGATTTATACATACATTTTAGATGTTTGTAGTCAAATTCAAACTAATAAATAGGATGTGATCTCATATGCACTACCACTATAACAATAGGGATACATTAATGACATAAAAATCTTTGGTCCGATAAAATATGTGGTTGAAAATGAGTTTAGAAAAAAAATAGTTTAAAAAAAAAGAACTCTCCTAAACATGCTCTTAACACATTTTCATAAAAATTGATGAAATGTATAGTTAAAAAGTTGTAGGTCCATGAAATTTGTGTTTATTTTTAATTGTTGACATTGACTTCAATTTGTTAGCAAAATTTTGAACAAATCCTAAAAATAAAAATAATAAGGGCTTATTCGGTAGAGTTTTTTTTTGAGAAAAAATTGATTTTTTTGGTTACTTTTTGACTTTTCAAATTTTTTTGTAGTGTAAAAAAGATTGAAAAGTCAAAAATTGTAAACAAAAAAATAGATTTTTTTGGAAAAAAAACTCTACAGAACATGACCTAAATATATTCAACCAAGAGATGAAGAGGAGAGAGGGATGTAAATTTTTTCCGATCACAATTAGTAAATGTAGAAGACGAAGAAGGCATTCTTTCATAGACCTTCCAAAAAAAAGTCGAGGCGTAGGTAAAATATTTTCATATCTTATAGATTCCTTTCTTTATCTAATCAACTGACAACAAAAATAAAGTAAAAGAAAAGTCACAAGTTTATATTAGGGCAAAATTGACATCAGTCCTACAATTTACAAAAACATTAAAAAATACTCTCAAAATTAATTTTTTTAATTTTACCCAAATACTAACCAACCTAATAAAAAGGGTAAATAGCACCAAAGGTTTCGAACCTTTGAACGTTGTAGTGATGGAGTCTTGAACCTTTGTTTACTAGTACCCGGAGTTCTGAATCTATGAAACGTTAGCGCCTGAGATCATTTTTTGACAGAAACTGTCAGTTTCACTGTTAAATGGTCAAAATTTTATTAAATAGATAATTTTACCCTTAAATTGAATGATAAAAAAATAAAATAAAAATTACAACTAAACTCCAACCAACAAAATAAAAAATTGTAACTAAACCCCAAACACTTCTTCTTCTCCAAAATACCGCCGCCAACTACCACCCACGAGGCCAACTACCCCACCACCACGAAATTGAACTATTCTACACAAATCAGCCACAGTGAAAACCCACCTCCAACCACCCTTCGTCGACCTCTTCCACTCAGATTGAAAACCCACTGCCAACCACCCATTTCAGTGCAAGCCAATAATCTTCAAACGCAATTGGAACAGGCTGCTCCGAGGCTAATCTATAACCGACTGAAACTGCGACAACATTGGCTTCGACGACGAGGGTATTCAGGTGGTTATTGTAACTCCGAGAGAATGGGAATTCCACCAGAAAGCCGCCGCCGTGATAATAGACAAGAAGTGGAAGTTTCCGATCGGGATTGGCGTTTCCACTTCCAGGCGGGTAAAGCCTAGTAGATATATCGAATTCTGGTGAAATCTCGATGTCTTTGGACTAAACCCCAGTTTCTAAATCTACTGATGCAGGAACAGTATCTATTCCAGCAATTCTTTCTATTATTCCATCTTTGTATACTCGCATCAATGGAGGAAAATCGTGGAGAATTTCAGTTTAGTTTTCAGCCATTGATAAACAAGATAAGGAAAGAAGAATAATATCTGGGCAAAAGAATTATTGGAGGAAAGATGTATGCCTCGGTGCATCTATATTATTGGCGGTGGGTTTTCAATCTGTGCTGGGAGAGATCGGCGGAGGGTGGTTGGTGGTGGGTTTTCACGGTGGCTGATTGTGTAGAGTAGTTCAATTCTATGGTAGTGGGGTGGTTGGCCCGGTGGTTAGTGGTTGGTGGTGGTATTTTGGAGAAGAAGAAGTGTTTGGGGTTTAGTTGTAATGTTTTATTTTGTTGGTTGGGGTTTAGTTGCAAATTATTTTTTATTCATTCAATTTAAGGGTAAAATTATTTATTTAACAAAATTTTGACTATTTAACGGTCAAACTGACGATTTTAGTCAAAAAAGAACCTCAGGCACTAACATTTCATAGGTTCGAGACTCCAACTACTAGTAAACAATGGTTCATGACTCCATCGTTACAACGTTCAAATGTTCGAGACCCCTGGTGCTATTTACCCTAATAAAAAACACTCTAAAACTATTTAAAAACCAAAAGAACATAGGCAAAACATCTAAAAAAAACCAAAAGGACGACAGCAAATTCAACACCAAACTGTCAAAACTGTAGAACCCAAATTACAACCAAAATTATCAAATTTAATGTTACCATTGGAGTTTTCTAGAAAGTACTTTTAACTTTATCTTGTGTGTGAGTGTGTGTGAGGGTTTGTGGGTTGGGGTTTGGGTTTGGGTTTGGGTGTGGGTGTGGGTGTGGGTGGTGTATGTTGCGTTGGGGTGCGGGTGTAGATTTGTACACATTAGTTCTTGTAAATTAATAGGCAAATTCGTTAACTATTAAAGAAAGGTAAAAATTAAAAAATAGAAATTAAGGTATGTCTCAACTTTTTGCTATAAAAAGGGTATTGGAGATAATTATCTCTTATTATAATACTTGAACAAACCCAACTCAGAAGAGTGAAACCAAACCCAAAAGATCAAAATATATAACCAATTGATGCCCAAAACCAAATCCAAATACAAAATCCTTAAAAGGAAACCCACTATTTCCCGTTCACCAAAACCTAACAATCACAATTCATACAACCGTGCGAAATAATATATATATAATTTTACTTTATTTTATATATGTTTAGGAAAGATTTTGTAGATTATAAATAATGGATCATACGAAATGTATAAATAAAAAATAAGTAAAAATATTTGATTGAAAATGATGCTTGACTAATTTATAAATACTTATAAACACATCCAAACACTCTTAATAATTTCACTACAAGACACTTCGTGCATGTTTAGTAAAAAAAATAGTAGATTTATAAATAGAGAATTTTATAAAATATGTGGATAAAAATAATGTTTGACTAACTTATAAATATTTATAAGCACGTACAAATATACTATCAAACATTTATTTGGAATATCTGACTTACGTGGCCATTCTTTGTTGTAATATCCTCGATTTAAACAAATTGGTGTTACATATAGGATGGACTGCTAAAACATTTTACATGTACAGTTTACCAAACATTAACACAAATTGTCAAATACACTTTCTTTCTACACGTGCTAGCCCTGTGTCCGTGCCAACAGAAGCACCAAAACCAAACCCCTTCTCACGTCACTAATCCCCTTCACTGATGAGCGGTGACCCATTCATATAAACCTCACATGTTACCATCTCTCTCTAGAAATGGCTTGATCCGAATATCACAAACCCTCTCTTTCTCTATCTATATCTATCACCCACACCACACTCAACGCCGTTACAAAATGTCTAGTTTATCTACACCAAAGTCTCCGTCGCCGTCGCCTCCACCGCAGGTCACCATTGCCGACAGCGGCTCCGCCATGCCAACCAATATCATCACTATACAACAGCCACCGTACATCGACACCTCATCGTCATCACAACCGTCCTCATCTTCTAATTCCTCGTCAATTACTATAGTGATAGTCGTAATCGCATCCGCCATTATTGTCTCGGCCTTCATTTATCTCCTCATGCGCTTCCTAGCCAAGCGGTTCCACCGCTCATTCCGCAACTTTTCTGCCGCGGATGATGTTCGCCTACGACGCAACACCAGTTCTGCTTCAAATAATGCAAACTCGAACGAATACCAAGTGGCGTCGAACAATTTGCTCGATCCTCTCCCACTCTTCACCTTTCGGTCTGTTACTGGAAACCTCGCAGGAGGTGATTGTGCGGTGTGTTTATCGAAGTTCGAGCCGCATGATCAACTCCGTTTGCTGCCGCTTTGCTGTCACGCTTTCCACGCGGGATGTATAGACACGTGGCTCGTCTCGAATCAAACGTGTCCTCTTTGCCGCTCCACGGTGATACCCTCAGACTCCGACGTCCTGGATAAAATCCACTCCTTTAAAAATCTAGACATTAATAATAATAGTAGTAGTAGATTGAGCAATGGAAATGGTAATGACAATGAAAATAGCGGGAGTTTTCGGGTTGAGATCGGGAGCATCAGTCGCCGTCGTGGCGCGACGGAATCCGACGAAGGAAGGCGGCTCTCATATTCAATAGGTTCTTTCGACTACATTGTGAATGAAGGTTACGAGGTTTCCGTGGAGTCTACCACTCACCGCCCAGTAGCGCCAGATTTCACTTCTCTTGACAAGCAATCCTCAGTCAGAGTTCCTGGGGGCGACCCTACTGGGGAGGTTTTGGCCAGAGAGGTTTCCGTTGGGAGAAACTGGATGATGGACTACGTAGATAGACTCGCGTCAATTTCTCTTTCTTCTCGTACGATGTCGTTTCGAAATTCCGGCCGCTTCTTCTCCGGCAGCAGCCGTCGGAGCGA
>CM059046.1:24564988-24596254 GCA_030279155.1 Forsythia viridissima | reverse complement strand
AAGACGGAACGGACCTATAATCTAAGATGGAATTGATCTAGTCCCCACAGTGGGGACTTCTTATAGCCCTCCACTGGACACGTGTCCAGTTGGGGGGGGGGGGTTGGATAAGTGCTTGACTTTTTTGTCAAGCACTTTTTCATTGGCCAACCCCCACTGGACACGTGTCCAGTGGGGGCTATAAGAAGTTCCCACTGTGGGGACTAGATCAGGACTGTTGATATTTAATTAATGTGAGATTTATTCTTTAACATATCATGCAAGATGGTGACTCATTTGAGAGTACCAATCTTAGAATCCGTATACTCGTTTGAGTCTTAGTCGGATCGAATTACTTTGGAGCTTAATGAGCTCTGATACTATTTTAAACTACTAGAAATAAAAGCTTAACCTATTAGATATGGTCAAATGTTATGATTTAAATCTTATCTTCAACAGAGATGAGTTAAGAGATGAGTTACTAAATTTGGATATGTTGTGCATAGATGAGTTATGTGTTTACTATATATATTTCATTTTTTTAATGAATGTTTGATCTGCCAAATAATATTTGGTTACAAACCATGCAAATTGGAAAATTGGAAACTGCACGTTAAAGTTTAAGGTTTTAAAAGTTTGATTGAATATGAACTTTCTTAATCAAATTCCGTAATGTTTTATGACTTCCGCTATGCATTAAATGGTTTGTCGTTCACTAGGCTCTTGTGAGGTTTATTTTGAGGCTTTGGACAATAAAAAAAATTGAAAATAACACAGCGGGTTGCAAAACTCTATGTTTCACAACTACAACATAAAAGCATGGCCAACGGGTTAAAATTGGGCTAAATAATTAATACATTTCCATATAGGGTGTCGATATATTTCACAAACATCAGCATTTCTCTACTTTTTGTGCAAAGTGTAGATAGCTTGTATGCGTTGAATCGTACCATGCATCTCAGCTCATCAAATTCCTTGCTTTCCATGTTAGGTGATTCTAATATCTGGTATGATGTTTATACTACTTTTGTGAAACTTTTAACATTTCTACTAGTTTCCAAAATAAAAATTGAATTTAAGAAAGCATATAAGTTCTATCTCATGAGAAGTGTCTAAATATTGAGCATATAATTTATATCTCGTGAAATGTGCCTAACTATCGATCGATCTAGGAAGAGTTCATAGAGATTTCTACTATTTCATTTAATTTTTTGGCTAGAGTAAAGGTATGAACAAGTATATTGGTAATTATCCTCATTTCTCTTGTTGACACAATGAAGAATGGTTTGTGGGCTTTTCTATGATTTGTGCGCATGCGATGGTCCAAGTTGGCTAAAAGAAACTGGTTATTTTTTATCCACTTGTCGCAATTCTATCGAGCCCACCTCCACCATTACCACCATCTCCACCTTCTTCACCTTTACCTCTACCTCCACCTCCACATAGATCTCTCTATGTTAGAGAAGAAGAGACTATGGACCACAATGAACAAATCATAAAAGCGAAGGACAAAGGAGTAAAATGAAAAAGTGTGAAATTGGAAAATCAGCACTTTACCCACAAAACATATAGCCAGACTGTTGCTTAATGGAAGCTTCTTGTTGCTCATGATGTTGTAACAGAATCTGTTTTGCATGCATCACACCATGATAATTATACATCCGTCTGTATTTGTATAGCATTTTCATCACATAATTGTATATAAAATACTGTACCATCCTTTACTGTAAGATATATGTTTTGAGAATACAATTCAGATAGATCTTTTTCCTAATTGATATTTTCTTTCAATATCTTCAGCTCCCTTTTGATTCGTTTTCTATCTTGGTATCAAAGCCTCTCAATGGTGAATATGATTCCTAGCAACCAGTCTCATAGCTCAAACTCTAACTCCACAATTTAAGTTCCAACTCTTGTAAACTACCTTGATCCCTTTGTCATGAACTTAGCACATGCACCATTTGTGAAGCTAGATAGAAATAACTTCCTTCTATGGAAGAATGTTATAATACCTATTGTAAAGGGTCATGGCCTGGAAGGATATCTACTGGACACCAAGGTATGTCATCCACAATTTATCAACTTGCAAGCCACAACTAAAATTGGAACAATAGTGGAGATGTGTCCTAATCCAGAGTACTCTAGGTGGATTTATGTGGATCAACTCCTAATGGGATGGATGAATTCCTCCATGACATCAGAAATTGTAATGCGTGTCATGGGTTGTAACAGCTTAAGTGAGCTTTGGACAGTTATAAACGAGAACTATGAAATTCTCAACACGTCCAGAGTGACCTTCTTCACATCTGAATTGCAGAGAATCAGAAAAGGATTCATGTCTATGGATCAATATTTCAACATTGTCAACCAGCTTGTTGATAATCTAGAAATTGCTGGAAAGAAGGTTGATCATGCTGATTTAGTAACTCAAGTCTTAGCTGACTTGATGAAGAATATACCTACATTGTGGTGCAAGTGAATAGCAGAGGTTAGGTTTCTTGGCTTGAGTTATCCTCTACACTCATGACCTTTAAAAGTATATTGGAGTTTCTCAGTCAAGTCAGAAATAGCTTTTGATCTATCAATCTGACTCAAGGAAACTCATGGAATGCAAGTCGAGGAAATAAAGGTGGAAAAAACACAAATTTAAGGAGAAGAATAACAGGCAGAGGGAGATGTGGAAGGACTAATGAAGTAAGACAGCCTTGTCAAATCTGTGGCCTAAGCAATCATATTGTTGCCTGGTGCTATAATAGATTTGATGAAACGTATATGGGGAAGGCCTAATGATCAAAATCACAGCTCTAATCCCTTTGCTTACATTGCAAGTCCAAATTTAGTAGAAGATCAAGCTTGGTATGCTGATTCCACCACTGATAAAGACAATGTTGATGAAGCTAAAGAATATGGAGGTAAGCAAAAAATGGTGGTAGGTAATGGTACTTCATTACAAATATCTCATGTTGGCTCTAAAGTATTTGATGTTGAATCTGATAAGACTTTGGTTAGGAAATCGTTGCTACAAGTGCCTAGAATTAAGAAAAATCTTGTAAGTGTCTCTAAATTAATTGCTCATAACAATGTCTCATTTGAATTCTTTCCTAATGGCTGTGTTGTGAAGGATTTGCCAACAAGGAATACTCTAGTGCAGGGAAAACTTGAAGATGGATTATACCAACTAAATCTATCTAACCACAACTCAAGATCTCTAAACACAAGCTCAACCACTCATCATAAGTCTAACAACATTCATACTTTCCTCAACACTAGTCTGAATCAATCCATCAAGTTTACCAGTGATAACTTCCTAGAATCAAAAGCTGAAATCTGGCACAGAAGGCTAGGACATCCTCCTGCCTCTGTGTTACAACAAGTCCTAAAGTCTTCTAATAACTTCAAAGTTATCAATAATAAATCCTTTTCTTTCTGTGAAGCATGTCAGTTTGGCAATTTCACGCATTACCCTTCAAATTATCATCCTCTCATGCACAAATGCCACTTTATTTAATACACACTGATGTTTGGGGACAATCTCTCATTAATTCTACCTTAGGGTTTAAGTACTATGTGTTGTTTGTAGATGATTGTACTAGATATACCTGGATCTACCCTTTAAAACATAAATATGAAGTCCTACATTACTTTACACAATTTAAAAAGTTAGTTGAAAACCAAATTGAGAAGAAATTTAAAGCCCTACAATTTGACATGGGAGTACAGTACAGAAACTTGGACAAACTAGCCAATGAATCAAGCATTGAACTAAGACATTCCTACATTCATACATTAGTCCAAAATGGAAGGGCTGAAAGAAAACACAGACACATAACTGAAATTGGTTTAACCATTTTAGCTCAAGCACATATGCCTCTATATTATTGATAGAAAGCCTTTCTAAGTGCAACATACCTTACAAATAGAATGCCTAGCTCATTACTCCAGCATAAATGACCCTATGAAATTCTGTTTAAACACATTACAGATTACAAACTTCTTAAGGTATTTGGATGTGCTTGCTATCCTTTTTCAAGGCCATATCAAAACCACAAGTTTGATTTTTTTTTACCCAAAGGTGTGTCTATCTAGGACCTAGTATGTCTTACAAAGGATACAAGTGTTTAAACTCTAATGATAGAATCTATATCTCCAGACATGTTGTCTTTGATGAAAATTATTTTCCCTTCAAGGAAGGTTTTTTCAACAAGTCACATTAATCCAAATACGTTCTTATGACCTTACATCATCTTCCTTTTGAACACAATTCTCACAATACATTCCCATATTCAGCTTATATAATGCATCCTACTGATGAACCTGCGCATGAACTTTCTGCTGAAAATGAAGGAGTGATAGAAAATGATAAAAGAATGGATAATGAATTATCTCAACAGCTTGAACAACAGAGATATACAACATGAGTCTTCATAATCTCAAGCTGAAATTAGAATCTGGGTTGATATGCCAAAAATTGAGAAGGCTGTAAATAAGACTGGACACCCTATGGTAACCAGGTCAAAAACTAGGATAGTAAAACCAAGAACTTATACTGCTGCTGTTATTTCACACTCTCTAGATAAAATAGAACCATTTAACTTTGATGAAGAACTGAAGAGTGAAAAGAGGTGCAAAGCAATGAAGGAAGAATATGACGCTTTGGTCAAAAATCAAACATGGGTGTTAGATCCTCCTCAACGTACAATTAAAGTCATTGGATGCAAATGGGTATAGAAACTAAAATTTGATACAAATGGAGAAATTTAGAGACCTAAAGCTAGGTTGGTGGCAAAGGGCTTCTCACAAACTTCAGGTATTGACTACTATGACACATTTAGTCCAGTAGCCAAGGCACCAACTTTGAAAGTTATTCTTACAGTAGTAATCTCAAAAGGATGGAAGATGAGGCATGTAGACATTAACAATGCTTTTCTCAGTGGAAAGCTAGAAGAAACAGTCTATATGGAGCAGTCTCAGGGATTTATAGATTAATCAGAACCAACTTTTGTGTGCAAACTCAGCAAAGATATATATGGACTTAAACAAGCTCTTAGAGCCTGGCATGACACACTGAATGAGACATTAATAGAGTGGGATCTTAAACAATCTAGAGCTGATAGTTCAGTGTTCTATCAGATTTCACAAGACCATGTAATCTATTTGCTGGTTGTTGATGTTGGAAAATGATTTGCACTAATTCCAAGCCAACTTAAAGATAAGTATTGAGGTCAGTTACGACCGTAGTAAGTGGTAGATAGGTAAGTATATATATGAAGACCTGATTGTATGACCTTTGTAAGAGTACTTTTATTAAGCAGTTGAATATCCGACCTCAAGGGCATTTATGTCTCCTATTTATAGGAAAATATGTAATAATTTCCTTCTTTAAATGCTAAGCTAGGCATTAAATGCTTACAAGACATTCTCTTTTTAGGGCATTTAATGTGATATGATAGCTTTTCTGGTTTTCTACGCATGGAAAGGTGTGCCATATGTTAACGTCATGAGCTTTACCAGAAATTGCCGGTGTCCGACCTGGAGAGTGGAGACCGCGTCCGACCTGACTAGGCGCACCTGGGATTGAGGTCCAGTACCCAGAATAGGTCCGACCTAGGGTGATGAGAGCAGCTCGGACATGCTATATTATGACCGATGGATAGTATAATTACTGATACCACAGGTCGACATCGGACATCAACAATTGCCACCAAGATCTACTTTGGAGTAAACGAAGGGTAGTCTTCAATCTTCTGCGCTAATCATGTCCATTCTGGCCTGAATCATTGTTTGACTATTGGATGTGACCCGTGACCTCAATCTGCTTAGCTTGGTGACAAATGGCACAATTTTAGTGGTGACGTCAGTCTTTCACGGGGCTCGAGAACCTTTTATTCATGAGGAGCCATAATTGCGCTGATCTTTCATAAATGATGGCATTGATGGGACTGACCCTTCGTATTTCCTCTCTATAAATAGATAGAGGGAGTTGAAGTTCATTTGGGACTCTTGCCTTTAACGATATCCTTCCTTTACAACTGATAAGGTGAGCTAAGGGTCAGAATGGTAGACTTTGTCTAAACTAGGTGTCACTGCAGTTTTTCGTATTCGTACTGAGGGCTAGAACAGTCAGTACCCACTTCCTTCTCTTTCTTGTAGTTCCTTTTCCATCTATCTTTTGATTCTTCTGATAGTATATCTAGTGAGGTTGGGAGTGACAGTGGAGGAGAAGCTGTATCCTGGGGTAGAGGTCAGGAGGAACAATTAAGTTCAGGTAGGATAGTTGAGGGGATAGATGAGGATGAGATCCTTAGTCCAGAACCGTTAACTACAGTTCCACCTTCAGACAGATCGTCGCCACAGGCCAAGGTGAGTGGTGATAGGAAGATCGGTACTTTGTCTTTATGACGACATCAAAGGGAAGTCGAGTCTGGCGTAAGGACTGCTCCAGTCTGGAAATGCAGATTATTCCCTTCTGAAGTGAACGAGAAGCAACTTCAGGACTTGCATAGGAATTATAAAGTCCCAGATGATATAGAGTTCTTAGTCCCTAGTGCTAACGACTGGGCTGATGATCCACCGTTGGGTTGTGTGGCCTTGAACCAGGTAGTGCTGGCTGCCAGGCTCAGACTTTCTTTCCCAAGAATAGTTAGGAAATTTTTGCGCGAGTGGAGAATAGCTCCAACTCAACTCTGTCCCAATGGTTGGAGGATCATGATAGGTTTCCTCATCCTTTGGGATCAGTTCGATTTTCCTAGACCTTTAGTGAGGGAGTTTAATAGTTTGTAATCTTTTAAATCTGACGGGAAGAGGTCGGGGTGGAGGTATGCATCAGTGAAAGTGAAAACAGGAGGTGGTGTCATCACCCAAACCCCGGATTCCATAAAAAATTGGAAAAAATTCTGGTTATATGTCCGAGGTAACTGGCAGTTCTTGAATAGTGACATAAGGCCAGATGTTAACATCCCAGTTCATTATCACGAACTAAGTAAGCATATGCTATTGTCTATTTAGTCCAGTCCGTCTGAATATTTGCTGACCTGTTTTCATTCGCTTCTTTCTCCAGGGTATATCTCTCAGAAACCAACAGAGGAGTCTTCGGAGAGAGCTCAAAGGGCAAGGGCTATAAGCGAGGATTTTCGATCTAGCAGCGTGCTAATAATCGAGGAGAATCTGATTGCAGCTCGGCTATCTCCAGCCAATTCAGGTCGCGTCGAACTCTATGAGATCCATCATATGCTCGTTCTGAATACTTTTTATTTCCTAGTTCAGTTCTGATTTCGTCTCTTCAAGTAAATTGAGAGAGGAAATGAAGGACATCTCGGCGCTTATGAAGAAAAAGGACCAAGCTGGGAAGGGCAAGAGAAAAGCTCCAGCTGAGGGTCAAGAACGGCAACCTCAGACTAGGCAAGTGCAGGAGCCCGCTCCTCAGCGAATTCCCAGTCCAGCAAAGAGCGTTGAGGAAATCACATCGTTCTTGGTTTACAGGGGGCATTCGTCAGGCCAGCCTTCCCGTCCTCCACCATCATCTTTCCAAATATCTCGTCCGTACTTGGGATCGACTCTGAATAAAGACGAGGATTATTTACGACTTCGCGGAACTGTCCTGAAGCCAGTTCGAGACTTCTTCCGGTCCAACTCTCCTCCGAGGGATGAAATCGCCGCACTTTTTCCAACTGCAAGGAAGGCACTCCAGGTCGTTTCTAAGAGTTGGACTCTGGCCTAACAAAAGTACATTGAGAGTATGGGAGCGGTGGAGTCCGTCATAGCAACCTTGGTGAATTCCTCTAGGGCAGTTATTCAACTTACTGCCACCGCTGAGAAAATGGAGAGGATACTATCCAAAGTCCAAGTGATAAGGGACGAAGGTAGGAAAGTGTTATCCGAGCTTAATGAGGAGAGAAAAATTAGAGCTACCATAGAGGGGGATCTTCAGAGCAAGGAAGATGGCTTAAAGAATATAGAGGAAAAGCCTAGGCAGCGGGAGGCAGGTCTCCAAGCTATTTCAGAAAAGCTGACACTTGAGCACAGGGCAAAGGCTGAGCTTGAGGTCTCTTTGGAAAAGAGCCGTGCTGACTTGAGAGCAGCTTTGGAGAGTTTGGCTGACAAATAGGAGGCTATTGAAGAGTTCAAGTCGTCTGAGGCCTATCTAGCCGATCAAGAGAAGGTCTACTTCCTTACAATGGAGGAACTGATTGAAACGATGGTCGAGAAGCGTCCAGACTGGGATGTTCAGTTCCTTAAGGATAAGTTGGCCGATCTGAAGAGGAATTCAAAGCTCAATCATCCCTCTCCTGATGAGGAAGCTCAGTCTGGCACAGAAGAATAGTTCTTTCTTTTTGTTTTTCTCGTAGTAATATTGTACTTTTTGGCTGTACTGAACTGAAATGTGAATTAAGTGTTCTGTTCTATTAACTTATGTATCTTGATTGTTGTTTTTGCTACTGACTTGACTTTGGACTTCTAAATTCTGACTTTGAAGTCTGACTTCTGACTTCGAGGATCTGAATCATGACCTTGAAGACTTTCTTCGAAGTCGGAGATCCGACTTTGAAGACTTTCTTCGAAGTCGGAGATTCGACTTTGAAGACTTGCTTCGAAGTCGGTCTTTATATTTCAGCAACTTTTGAGGTCTGTCTTCGAAGGTTTGACTTTGAAGATGTGACCTCTGATTCTAATGTTCGTTCTGAGTTCGTGGGCGAGCTGAAAATGAGGATATAGCGTCGTCGTACTGACGTTCGGACCAAGGATGAGATCTGAACTGGGATACATGTTGGTGTACATATATGAATGCTCTCAAGTTTGTAGCTCGGCCTCAGTCAATAGGACAAACTGGAAGTGGTTTTATCTCTAATGTGGGAATGTAATTCAGTCTATTGGACTTTATTCCTTGGATATATTGTCCTCAGGATGGAAGGACTTTAGTTTTGGCGTTAGTGTCGTAGCACTTACGAAATCCAACGTGGGTCCCATTTTTGTGGGACCTATGTGTTATAAAGATAGTGACCTTGATCATCCCTTGCTAGCTTGCAAGTCCTTGTTTCACAAAACATTCGTCATTTTATAAAAACGAGAAATTTTTACAAGGTGGAAGCCATTGCTTCTATTTGACGAAAGTAGCTCATGCCCGTGGGCTTTTGTAGATAAGTTTCATTGGTAGTACTTTTTGAGGTGTTCAGCATTCCATGGGTGTCGAGCGATAGACCTTCTGTATTCTAGAGCTCGTAAGCTCCATTTTTTAGGACTGTGACGATCTTGTATGGTCCTTCCCAGTTCGGAGCAAGTGTCCCTGCTTGACTCTCTTTTGTTGCTAGGAAGACCTTTCTCAAGACTAAATCCTCAGCTTTGAATTTTCGTTCTTTTACTTTGTTGTTGTAATACCTTTCACTTCTTTGTTTGTAAATTGTATTTCTTAATTCCGCTCCCAGCCTCTTTTCCTCTAATAGGTCGAGCTTGGCTCTCATGGCATCACCGTTGCGATTTTCATCAAAAGTCCAAACTCTAAAAGATGGGAGTTCGAGCTCTACTGGGATGACGGCTTCGATTCCAAAGGCTAGTGAGAAAGGCGTTTCTCCTGTGCTTAACTGGCATGTTGTTCGGTAATACCATAGTACGCTTGGGAGCTCTTCTGCCCAGCCTCTTTTTAGTTCATCCAAACGCATCTTCAAGGCGTGCTTGATGATTTTGTTTACGGCCTCGACTTGACCGTTGGCATGGGGATGATTTGGAGTGGAGAAGTGCTTCCTGATATTCAATTCTTCGCAATTGATCTGAGTTTAGAATTATTGAATTGCTTGCCATTGTCCGTAATGATTGAGTAGGGGACTCCAAATCTACAGACGATCGATTTCCATATGAAATCCGTGGTTTTCTGTTCTGTTATCTTGGCTAGTGGTTCTACTTCTGCCCATGTTGTGAAGTAGTCTATAGTGACTATGGCGTATTTAGTTCCACCTTTTCCTGTCGGCATGGGTCCGATTAGGTCAATCCTCCACTTTGAGAACAGCCACGGGCTGAGGATTGAGGTCAGTTCTTCCGGGTGAGCTCTAATAGTGGGACCGAATCTCTGGCACTTGTCGCATTTTCTGGCAAATTCGATAGAGTCTTTCTTCAGTGATGGCCAGAAGTACCCCTACCTTAAGATTTTGTACGCTAGTGACTGTCCCCCAGTATGGTTGTCACATACTCCTTCGTGAACTTCGCTAAGGGTATACTTAGCTTCGTTTTCCTTCAATCACCTCAGTAGGGGTAGCGAGAAGCCCTTCTTGAATAGGACGTCGTCGATGATTGTATATCTAGCTGCTCTGATCTTTAATTTTCTTGCTTCTGTGCTATCTGAGAGAACCTTACCATTCTTTAGGAATTGGATGATCTCGTCTGTCCAGCTAGATCTCAGCTCGGCCGTGGTGAGGCTTTGCTCGGGCTGACTAATTGCTGGGCTGCTGATTCTTCCAATTGGGATGTTCTCCAATTCTACTATGCCTTCGCTGGTAGCAAGTCGTGCTAGAGCGTCGGCATGGCTGTTTTGAGTTCTTGGGATTTACCTGACATCGACGGTGTTGAATAATTTGAGTTCTTGTTCCACTATCTGTGAGTAAGACGCTATCTTCTCGTCCTTGGTTTGATAGGACTTGTTGATTTGATTGACTACTAGCTGGGAGTCACTGGACACGAGTAGTTTGAGTGCCCCCATGCCTCTTGCAAACCTCAGGCGGCGATCAAGGCCTCGTATTCAGCCATGTTGTTAGAGGCATGGAAATCAAATCGCAGGGACTGACAGAGCGATTCTTTGTCTGGGCTCATCAGCACAACTCCAGCTCCAACGCGTGTTTCGGTTGATGATCCATCTACGAAGAGAGTCCAACACTCTTCTTGTTTGACATTAGACTCGTGCTCCAAACTGAACTTGGCAATGAAGTCGGCTAGAGCTTGAACTTTGATTGAAGTCTAGGGTCTGAAGTGGAGCTCAAACTGGCCGAGCTCTATTGCCCATTTCACAAGTCTTCCAAAAGTGTCAGGTTTTTGTAGGACCTGTCTCAGAGGGTAGTTCGATAGAATCTCTATTGGATGTTGCAAGAAGTATGGTCTGAGTTTCTTTCCAAACATGACGAGGGCATATGCCAGCTTTTCCATTGGGCTATATCTGAGTTCGACATCATACAGTGCCTGACTAACGTAGTACACTGGGTGTTGGACTCCTTCGTCCGACCTGATCAACACAGAGCTGATGAAGTGCTGTGAGACCGCTAGGTAGAGGGTAATGACTTCCTCAACCAATGGTTTTGAAAACAATGGGAGTTGTGCTAGTTGTTTTTTCAGTTCTTCAAAGGCTAGCTGGCAAGCCTCACTCTACTTGAACTCCTTGCCACCTCGCAGAGCGTCGAAAAAGGGTTTGCTCTTGTCGGTCGATTTTGAAACAAAACAACTGAGTGCCGCTATTTGTCCAGTTAGGCTTTGTACCTCTTTGATTTTAGTAGGAGGTCTTATTTCTTGGAAAGTCCTAATTTTCTCCGGGTTGGCCTCAATACCCCTTTGGTGAACCATGTAGCCCAAGAACTTCCCTGACCCCACACCGAAAGAACATTTAGTAGGATTGAGCTTCATCTTATACTTTCTCAGTATGGAGAACATCTCAGCAAGGTGCTGGACGTGATCTGCTCTTATACTTCCTCAGTATGGACAACATCTCAGCAAGGTGCTGGACGTGATCTGCTGCTTTGGTACTTTTTACAAGCATGTCGTCAACGTGTACTGCCATTCTCTTTCTAATGAGCTTGGAAAACATTGAGATGACTAGCCGTTGATAAGTTGCTCTGGCATTCTTCAGTCCGAAAGGCATAACTCGATAGCAGTACATACCTCGGTCAGTAATGAAAGAGGTATTCTCTTGATCATCTTCGTGCATTACTATTTGATTGTATCCAGAGTATGCATCCATAAAGCTTAGAAGTTCGTACCCAGCTGTGGCATCTACCATTTGGTCTATTCGGGATAGTCGAAAGCTGTCCTTAGGGCATGCTTTGTTCAGGTCGATGAAGTCAATGCATACCTTCCAGGTTCTAGTGCTCTTCTTCACTAGGACGGGATTGGCCACCCATCGAGGGTAAATTGATTCTTTGATGAAGCCGCACTTGAGTAGCTTGTCGACTTCTTTGGCTAGGGCTTCATACCTTTCTAGATTAAGAAGACGTCAGCGCTGCTGTCTTGGTTTGACATCTGGGCTAGTGTTCAACCTATGGCATGCAACCTTGGGATCTATTCCCTCCATGTCTGTGTGTTCCCAAGCGAACACATTAGTGTTGCCTTTTAGGAAGGTCGTGAGTTGAGATTTTATTGATTCGTTGAGTTCTTTTCCGATGCGGAGGACTTTCTCATGATGGTTGAGGTCGACATCAATCAGTTCTAGCTTTTCCACTGGCTCGGCCTTCCGCTCTTTTAAGTCTGACCTGGGGTCGAGATGACCTAAGTCTTCCACCAGGTCTTTTTCCAATTCACCCGTGTCCGACCTGCATGCTGAAAGTTTGAGCTCTGCCTGGAGCATGTCTACTTCTACTAGGGGGAAGGCGATGTTGCAGCTCCTTGCCACCAGCTGACTTCCTCGTACTATCCCTACCCCGTGGGAAGTGGAGAATTTGATAGCATAGTGGTAGATGGATGCAGCTGCTTTAAGTTCATACAGTATTGGTCGTCCCAAAATTGAGTTGTAATTAGATGGGAGGTCTATAATTACGAAATCTGCAATGATTCTCCTGTGGTAAGGAGGTAGTCCGAGCTCGACTACGAGTGCGATCTACCCCTTCGGAGTCACGTAGTCCCCAGTGAATCCCTGTAGAGGCTTCAGGAAAGGCCTAACATGTTGGGCGTCAATTTCCATTTGTTCGAACGTTGTCAGATATAGAACATTCACAGAGCTCCCGTCGTCTACTAGTGTTCAATGAATATTGATTCCAGAGACTGGCATAGTAATGACGAGTGCATCAGAATGTGGTTGCAATACGTGGGACGCGTCTTCCTCGGAAAAATAGAACTTCTCCACGTATGGATTATATATGGCGCCTGACAGCACTTGGTAGCTGGTATGAGCTTCTCTAGAGAGCTTGCGGCGCAACCTCCTTGACCCTTCCAGGTACTGACTCTCTCTGACTATCATGTGAATTTCACTTCGCCCTTGTTGAGGTAGAGGTAGTAGTTCAATCCAGTCTTGTGGTGGAGGTGGCTCACCTCCTCTAGTCGGTTGAGCTAGGAACTCTTTCAAGTGACCTCTCCTGATGAGGCTTTCTATTTCTCCTTTCAGGTCTCGACAATCGTCGATGTCGTGTCCAGCAGACCGATGGTATCTATAGTACTTCATTTGGTTCAGCTCGGATGAGCTTGCCCTCATAGGAACGGGCTTTTTGAGGATGTCCTTTCCTTTAGTTTTCATCAAGACATTCTCAAGTGAGGTGTTCAAGACGTGGTATCCTTGGAACCTCTGCGGAGTGGGCCGTGGCCGACCTGGGTGCTAGAATTCCAGCACTTTCTTAGGACTTTCTTTCTTCTTTGATTTGAGGTCTTTCTCTTTACTCTTCACGTTGTCACTTCGGTCAGATCTGTCATTCTCCTAGTTGGAGGTGGCTTCCTCGACACTGATGTACTTTTCAGCTCTAGCTAGGAATTCTTGATATGTTGCCGGGCCATCCTCGTGAACAGACTACCAGAATTGAGTCTTGGTTCTTAGTCCTGATAAGACCGCCATTAGAGCAGCGTCATCGGAAATTTTGTCCACCTCTACTATCCTCTGGCTAAATCGGTCCATGTAGGACCTCAAGGATTCAGTTCGGCCTTGTTTGATGCTGACAAGGCGCTCTTTTGGAGTAGATCGAGTTCTTGTCCCCATGAAGGTGGAGACGAACTGGCTTGCTAGGTCATTCCAAAATGGAGCGCTGTGGTAGTTTTTTGAACCACCTCATCGCTCTGTTCCCGAAGGTTAGAGGAAAAGCTCGGCACATGATTGCATCACTGGCTCCTTAGAGTTCCATCCAAGAGGTGTATCTGTCGAGATGACCAACAGGATCGTTGCCATCCTCATAGCTAGTCAGCTGTGGCATTTTTAGCTTTTCTGGCAGGGGCTTTGCCAAGATATCCTCCGTGAATGGAGAGTGTCTGTCTGTGGTATATACTTCCGGGGTGTTTTTTTTTTCCTTGCTTCCAGTTCGGCCAGGCGTTGCTTCATCAGTTCAAGCTCATCTGGAGTGTTTTGCACACTCGATACCGCCATAGATGGGGCTCCTTCCTTTCTTTGTACTTTTTGTTCACGTGGGATTTGAGAGGATTGACCCAGACGGTCGAATACACTAGTTGACTGCTGTGTAGCAGCTTACCTAGAAGGACTGGGGTGTATGATCTTTCCTTCCTTGCTTTCTGATGAACATTTATTGCCAAAATCCAATCTTCTTTTTAAGCGACGATCTTTGAATTTGTCACGCGCTGGCGACTTTGCTTCCGAGTCGGAGACTTGTCTAGTGGTGGCTTGGTTCTTCTCAAGTCGTTCAATAGCATGTTTTAGGTACTCAAGTTTTTGTAGGACTGCATCTCTTTCGAGTGTACGCGTTTGAGCTGAAGTTTCTCCTTATTGTCTACGATGGAAGACCTGGAGAAGGTCAACATGCTGGGTTTCAGTTCTTTTGTGGCTACGAGCCCTTGAGTCATGACTGCGGCTCATGTTTGGAGGCTTTTTATAGGTGAAGTGTTTAGGTATGATGATCAAGAGTTGATCTTTTCAGTGAATTTCTGGAATATGGAGAGCCTTTTTAGGAGAAGCCCCTTCTTCTAGCGCCAAACTATTGATGTTGGAAAATGATTTGCACTAATTACAAGCCAACTTAAAGATAAGTATTGAGGTCGGTTACGACCGTAGTAAGTGATAGATAGGTAAGTTTATATATGAAGACCTAATTGTATGATCTTTGTAAGAGTGCTTTTATTAAGCAGTTGAATGTCCGACCTCAAGGACATTTATGTCTCCTATTTATAGGAAAATATGTAATGATTTCCTTCGTTAAATGCTAAGCTAGGCATTAAATGGCTAAGCTAGGCATTAAATGCTTACAAGACATTCTATTTTTAGGGCATTTAATGTGATATGACAGCTTTTCTGGTTTTCTGCACATGGGAAGGTGTGCCATATGTTAACAACATGAGCTTCACCAAGAATTGCCGGTGTCCGACCTGGAGAGCGGAGACCGCGTCCGACCTGACTATGCGCACCTGGGATTGAGGTCCAGTACCTGGAATAGGTCTGACCTTGGGTGATGAGAGCAGCTCGGACATGCCATATTATGACCGATGGATAGTATAAATACTGATACCACAGGTTGACATCGGACATCAACACTGGTGTATGTTAATAACATTATACTAACTGGGAACTGGAGAACAAGATTACAGAAGCTGATTGAGAAGTTAAATGCATCATTTGCCTTAAAGGATATGGGCAGTCTAAAAAAGTTCTTGGAAATTGAATTCTACAGAGATGAAATTGGACTTCATCTATCACAGAAAAAATATGCAATGGATATATTAAAGAGATTTGGTTTTGAAAACTTGAAGTCTAGTATCACTCATATGGCAGCTAGAAGACTAACATGTAAAATAAAAGGGATAAACTAAAAAAATCCAACTCAATTTAGGTGTGCAGTAGGGGCACTTCAATATTTGACTCATACAAGGCCAGACATTACTTTTGCTATGAACAGAGTTAACCAATATCTTCAAAATCTTACAGAGAGCTTGCTACAACGACTTTTCAGATACATAGAGGGGACTCTTGATATGGGATTGATCATTATGAAGTACAAGATCTGAATATTATTTCCTATGGAGATGTTGACTGGGCATCATGTCCAGATGACAGGTGATTCACTGTGGGTTATTGTGTGTATCTAGGTGACAATCTGGTTTCTTGGAGTTCAAAGAAACAACATGTAACGCCCCAAAAATTCATATTCCCAATTTAAATAAGAAAAAGAGAATGAATCAAGAAATTTGAATGAATCAAGAAATTTGGTTGAGTTATTCCAAAAAGTATTTCGAAAGTCATGACACTTAGAATTTAATTTAAATCCGAATAATAATAAGGGAGAAAAATCGGATTTAATGTTTTATAAGGGCTAAGTTGAACTTATCTAAGAGTTATTGGCTTTTATTAAGGCTCGTTTGGATAAAAGTGAAAAATTTGGGTAAAGACCCAAAAAGTGAAAAAACAAGTTTCGAGCCTTTTTTATTAAAGTCAAGTAGCCATCTTTGGTGCGCTCTTGTGAATAAAGTATTAGTTGAAATTCTACGACTCTTATATTGTTACGAAGTACACATCGAGGCCTTCGACATGGTACCAAATATGCATACTTTCGACTATGAAAACAGCCTCGAAAAATTATGCCAAAATGTTCCAGAAAGTTAAAAATCTAGAAATCAGCCAAAAATTCCAGCAAAACCATTTTCGGGCAGCCATCTTTAGAGTGATGTTGTAACCTCTACGTTGGTCCATTTTCTACAATTCAAAGTTCGTTGTGAAGATCCCCGTGAGATCTTTGAGATGGTATAAGGAACGTCGAAAAATGAGCACATTTCGACCTTCAAAACTCAACCCAAAAACAGGTCCAGAAATCTGCCTAAACTAGAAATTTAGCATTAATTACCCTATAAGCTATCCCTAGTATCTTCTTAAATGTGGGCAGTTGGGGAAACAAATTTATGGAGCTCCAGCTGGTGTTATCTTTAGCAAATCTTTCCAAATATTCTTGCATTTAATGAGGAGATATGCAATCATTAGAAAAAGATATATTTTTCCTTATAAATACCCCCCATCCCAAACTACCACTTGCCCATTTCCTCCTCTCCAACTTCCATAACTCTTCCACAACTCTCCTTCACGTTTTTCTGGTACTAATCAAGAGGAAAGAACTCTCAAACAAGAGAGAAAAATCAGAGATAAGAGGTGAGTGGTTTGAGTATTAGGAAAGCTAGGGGATGAGGCTCTCTAAATCAATAGATGAATCTCCAACCCAAGCACCAAAGCCCCATTTCGGGCAGTAGCTTAGAGGGACCAAGAAACTCAGATTTCATGGTGTAGAAAGTTAGATTCCTTAGGTCAATAACTTAGTTTTTAAATAAAATACTTTCATCAGATTTCTGCCCCGAAAGGTATCGATACCCTATATCATAGTTCTACGATACGGTATCGATACCCTAAAATCTCTACACCAGAAATACCTGAAGCCAGTTTCTGCGTGGTCCTAATACGCCCATTTTCAGATTTTAAATAACATTTAACATAAGATCATGATGTTTAGAACCTTTCCTTTTCAGGTGGATCAAGGATAACAACAAGTTGTGAGTAAACTACGTTATTTGCATTATGTGCAATACGATAAGTATCTATATATATATATATATATATATATATATATATCTCATAAATCTTATATGCTCTAAAATGAGACATGCCAATGAAATTGATTTAAAGAAAGACATGACAAGTTGTGAATGACTCATATTATTTGCCTTATGTGTACAAATGATAAGAATGTACATCTACATGTGTGCACAAGTTATATATGCTCTTATGTGCTCTAGATGATTTTTATCAATGAGACCCCTGAGGTATTATGAGCATCTTGAGCCTATTTGCTATGTATGCAACAATGAGGAAGAATGAGAATGAGAAAAGTTATGTACTTCATTTATGCTCTACTTGAGAAAACAAAGTTCATAAGCAAATAAAGACAAGTTATGTGATAACACAATCAGTTTCCCTAACCTATTTGTACACCATTCAGGAGGCAATTACAGCCCATTAGGAGACGATAAAAATTCCCAAATCAGAAGTTGATTCAATGTTGGCCAAGGGTTAGATTGACCCACGTGCGGACTTAAAGTTCGACCAAACGGCCAAGGGCAACAATAGCCTTCATGAGTTGATCAACTATGGCCCAGGGGCAAAAGTAGCCCACAGAAGGACGATTAGTGTCCTAAGAAGTTTGGCCATTGTGCTTATGCACTAGGAATATTCAGTTTGAGCGCTCGGTGTACAAATAGTGCTTGTGGAAAGGGCCCTAAGAAAGATAAAAGATATATTATGTGCAATATCACGCACGCACCGTATTTTACTCATTGAATGTCACCATTCATAGTCGTTTTATGACTCTTGTAGATAATGGATCGAGATATGTACAAAGTCAAAGGGCAACGGGTGGAAGTGGCCTTTGATGAACATGAATACCATTTGATCACAAAGATTGAGATATGGTCCTCCAATCCTCTTCAACCCGGATTGCAAAAGCATGAAACCACCTACCTTTGCGTGGACGTATATGATTTTTGGACCATGGAGTATCTTATTACTCGTTGTTATGAAGAGAAATAATTTGATTAACCTCGTCTTTATCATATCACCTCTTTCTTAAAGTATTTAGTAGTACTTGCTAACAGGCCCAAGCTTTTGGAGTGTTCATGAGATGTAATAATTTGTCATGAACCGTTTTGAAACAAAAATTTATGTGAGGTACTTCTTTTACTTACTTGGGTCCATATTTTGTGGTAACTCATGCCATTGAAGGTGAAATGAACTAAAAGACTGGATTTATATGTTTTAAATTTCCGCTATATTTAAGTTATCATACTCTACCTTGTGGTTCTTTATTTCATCAAGTATACATGTTTTTACTTAACAATGAATAAAGCAAATCCGAAGTAAAATGAGAAAGGGTGATCTCCAAATACTGTCTAAGATTAATTTCTAACTACTTTCCTCAAAAGAAAATAAAGAAAACATGTTTCAATCAGTTTTTCAGCAAATCAAGAAGTAGAACTGCTTTCTGCGTAAAAGGGTATCAATACCCTCAAATTTGGGTACCATTACCCTACTTAGCAAAATACAAAAAAAAAAAAAAAAAAAAAAATTTGGGCAGAATTTCGAGGTCGCCACACAACAAGTAGTGGCAAGATCAAGCATTGAGGCAGAATATAGGACTCTAGTTCACACCACTAGAGAAATTTCTTGGATTCAATCCCTTCTACAAGAACTAAACATAACTCAAACTGAAGTTCCTAGAATCTGGTGTGACAATTTAGGGACAAGTGCATTGGCCTCTAATCTAGTCTATCATGCACGAACCAAGCACATAGAACTTGATATGCATTTTGTTCGAGACAAGGTTCTATCGAAACAACTGGTAATAAGTTATGTTCCAACAGCAGATCAAACTGTGGATGTACTAACTAAACCACTTATGAACTCTAGACATTTGTATCTACGTAGCAAGCTTGGACTAATTGAAGTTGTCTCCAGGGGGTGTTAGAGAAGAAGAGACTATGGACTACAATGAACAAATCAGAAAAGCAAGGGACAAAGGAGTAAAATGAAAAAGCGTGAAATTGGAAAATCAGCACTTTACTTACAAAACGTATGGCCTGTTGCTGAAAGGAAGCTTTTCTTGTTGCTCATGATGTTGTAACAGAATATGTTTAGCATGCATCACACTATGATAATTATACATCCGTCTGTATTTGTATAGCATTTTCACCACATTATCGTATATAAATATTGCATCATCCTTTACTGTAAGATATATGTTTTGAGAATGCAATTCAGATAGATCTTCTTCCTGATTGAACTTTTCTTTCAATATGAGCTCCCTTTTCATTCGTTTTCTATCTCTCTACCTTTTCCTCGCCGTCCACCACCACCTCCTCGTAGATCTCCACATCCCCCTCTCTGTCATCCCAGATCTTAAGCACCTCCAATCTTTTAAAAGTGCGTCCAATCATCCCTATCACCATTATCTTTTCAATAAGCTCGTAAACAATATTAAAATCCTAAATTACTTTAAAATCATGGTGATTCCCATATTAACATCACAATGAACAACCATTTGACATCAATAAGACTCTTTTTGTTAAATTAGCTCCTCTAGATTTCAATTGCTTTAAAGGTTAAAATCTTCTTCCCATCGTCTGAAGTTCTTCAATACCTTCCAAGCTTAGGAAAAAAATGGAACTACTAAACGTTAACTTTAGGAAATCAGAATTAAAAGGGTGTATATACTCCGTGTTTGCAACATAATTATACCAGCATTAAATAAAGCTGATGTATTTTCTTGAATATTGATAAATTTGCTTGCGTTCCAACTACTTAATTAATATGTATTACATGTAAATTACTACTCGATTGTTACGAAACATAACTTCACTACGCAAGCGTCATATGATAATGAATATATGATATCGAAGAACAAAAACATTATTTAATAACCGTAGAAGCGAAAGAAGAAGTAAAACAACTTTATGGATAAATATATGTTACAGTAGTGGGGAGTATGAATAATTTATAGTTTATGTTTTATTTTTTTTAGTGTGAACTGCATGCCTGAATGTGTAAGTTGCCAACTTTATTCCACTTTTGCAAACTACTATTATATGTTAAGAATGTTATTGAAAATTAATTTCTATTAACGTATTCTTTTACTTAATAAGTTTTGAATGTGATTGAATTTCCGCAATAATTATTATTTAAAAATCCCAACAAACAAAAAAAATTCACAATAATATTACAAAATCCCGTGAATTGCACTGTACGTAGTATAAAGAAAATTAGGTAATGTAGTGTATAACAATTCTGCGATATTATCACAAATAGGTAATTCATAGAGTATTTGTAGTAGAGGCAGCCGTATAGTTTCATTGCATTGTGTAAGTGTTTGGAAAACTTTATTGCAGAGAAGCCCAAAGGCATATTTGTTTTAGCTTTTAAATTTACTTAATTAATTCAAAAAGTGAAAAATAATATTAGGAAATTAAAAAAGAATTTCTGAATATATTACTTTTTAAAATCTTAAAAAATTTAAAAAATGAATTAAATACATATATACCAAAAATAGCAACGCTAGTGGAAGAAAAGAGAGCTATATTAGAGTGCATTTCTGGTAGGGAAAGCCAAGACAATTGAATTACCTCATAACTAAGATGTACAATCTGCCACTCCATTAACGTCACATAACCCAATTTTATTCTTCTTCCTCTAATACCTGATATAATATTTATTTTATATTATTTTTTTTGCACATAATTGAATTCTACAGCAATCATAATAGCAAGAAACGTGGGCACTTTTAGAGAAGTATTCATCAAATGCACTACATTACTTAGGACTGAATTTATTTTATTTTATTTATAGATTTTAGATTGTCAATAACTTGATAAACTTAAATATCACAAGGGTACAAGAGTTAATAAAATTAATGGAAATTTATCAATCCATATAGGAAATTAAACAAACTAGCACTTAGCTTTTGCCAAACCGTGAAGAAAAACTATTCATTTAACTGTAGAAAGGTTGACTAATTTAACAATTTTAACAAGGGATTGTCTATATATAGAGACAATAACTCAAAGAAGAACTTGACTAAAGAGAGAAGGGAGTTAAGATCTAATCTATGCATTGCAGTCATGTCTGGCTGCAAGGAACCCCGGTTCAATCTTTTGTTAGCTCTTTTATGCACTGCCCTTGTATGTGCAAATGCAACTATATCAATTAACCCATGCATAAAATTGCCACCAGGGTTTCCTTTGCCACCGATACCGTTCCCGTTGTTTTGTCGATCTCCACCACCACCTTTCCAATCACCTCCACCTCCACCTCCAACTCCACCACCACCACCGCCACCACCTCCACGTAGATCACCACCACCACCTCGACCGAGAGCCCCACCACCTCCTCCACCTCCACCTCCACCTCCACCTCCACCACCTCCACGTAGATCTCCACCACCATCACCATCACCATCTCCATCTCCATCTCCATCTCCATCTGCACCACCTCCTCCACCATCACCACCACCGTCACCATCTCCATCTCCATCTCCACCACCTCCTCCGCCATCGCCATCACCATCACCATCACCATCACCATCACCATCACCATCGCCTTCTCTATCTCCAACATTACCATCACCATCACAATCTCCATCTCCATCTCCATCTCTACCACCTCCTCCGCCATCACCAACACCGTCTCCATCTCCATCTCCATCTCCAACACCATCACCATCACCATCACCATCACCATCACCATCACCTTCTCTACCTCCAACTCCACCACCACCACCACCACCATCATCACCATCTCCATCTCCAACATCACCATCACCATCACCATCTCTATCTCTAGCATCACCATCACCATCACCATCTCCATCTCTACCACCTCCTCCACCATCACCAACACCATCTCCATCGACATCTCCAACACCATTACCATTACCATCACCATCACCATCACCATCACCATCACCATCTCTACCACCACTATCTCCACCACCTCCACCACCATCTCCATCTCCATCTCCATATCCTCCACCTCATCCGCCATCACCATCACCATCTCCATCTCCATCTCCATCTCCACCATCACCAGCACCATCTCCATCTCCATCTTTACCACCTCCTCCACCATCACCAACACCATCTCCATCGATATCTCCAACACCATTATCATCACCGTCACCGTCACCGTCACCGTCACCATCTCTACCACCACTATCACCACCACCACCACCTTCACCACCATCTCCATCTCCATCTCCATCTCTTCCACCTCATCTGCCATCACCATCACCATCACCATCACCATCACCATTTCCAACTCTACCATCACCAGCACCATCTCGACCTCTAACTCCACCACCACCTCCTCCACCTCTGCCACCACCTGGCTCTACATAGATCAAAACATCACTCTCATCATCCACCACTACGTCCTCCAAGATCTTGAGCACCTCGAATCTTTTAAAAGTGCGTATGTCACTATGACTATTATCTTTTCAATAATCATGTAAACAATACTAAAATCCTTTCTTACTTTAAAAACACAGTGGTTGCAATATTAACATCACAATAAACAACCATTTTCCATCAATAAGTCTCTTTTTTGGTAAGTTCACTTCTCAATATTTCAATTGGCTACAAAGGTTATAGCTTCTTCCCATCATCTGAAGTGCTTCAATACCTTCCAAGTGTAGGACAAAATTGGAAACACAAAATATGAAGTCTAGGAAATCAGCTACAAATGGGTGAATATGATCCTTGTTCCATGCATTGGAGGGTGGTCATGCATGAAATAAATCTATGAACCCCAAATCTAGTCCTAGATATTGTTCATATATGTGTTTGTAACTTAAAGGAGCATTAAATAAATCTGATGTATTTATGTGGCAATTAATAAGTGTTGTGCTTATCCGACGTAATTTTGTTTGCCTTCCAAATTATTAAGTTACATGCATTACGTGTAAATCTCTACTCGATTATTACCAAACATCATTCACCCCGAAAACGTAATGATATGATGCTGAACAACAATAACCTTAGAGTCTAAAGAAGAAACAAATACCAAGTAAATCTGTACTCAATCATTTACTTCCTATGTTCTATTTTATCTTATGATTTTGGCATTTTGCCCTGAATATTTGTGGAGAAAGCTCATATAACAATGTGGTCAAATATTATTACAAGAGATCTTTCCACTGCAAATATAGTCCGTTGTTAATAAACATAGAAGGCCCATTGCTAGTTAGGATCCCACTTTATGAGAAGCTTGCGAAGCCAAAAAAAAAATGCTAAGCATTTAGGCACAAGAATAATATTTTAGCTCCCACCATTAGGGCCTCAAATTGTCAAACTGGTTTATCTCCCACACAATCTGAACCCTAGATTCCTAAATAGAGTGTTGAAGTAAAGCTTCATTGTCTCCGTCTTGTGTTTTGATAAAGCTTCATTCTTCGGTGAAAAATCGTAATATGCTCTGTACTCAAAGTGCTCTCTCCTCAACGTGATTTTCTTGTTATATATATCTTCTCGACTGTTATATTGAATATCATTGTTATTGAAAAGTACAACAATCTAAAAGAAAAAGCATATGGAACAATTTATATTGGTATCAGTCTCGTTTATTTTTTTTGTTAGAAGGATTAGTTACTTTTGAAATTTTCTTTATGAAATAATTGGTGTAACTGGTGTAACAATTATCTTTCAGGAAATTTAATAATAATTGGTGTAACTGTACAGTTTGTAAATGAATTGGAAAACCTCAAGGCCAGGGTTTTTATATTGTTTTTCATTTTAGTTAGTATTTAAGGTAGTCTTTGGCTGATTCAGAGTTCTTTGACCCTTTGCTTGACCATATGCTTGCTGCACTACGTGCTGGGGTCTGTTTGGATGTCACAAATTGATTCTAATCCTAATACTAGCCCTCTCCTGGATTGCCGAGAGAATGTCGAGGCTTTTATTCCATCTATTTCATCAACAGTTCCCTCAGATACATCTTGTTCTATTCAGATGGGTACACACCAGCAGGGTCACTTTTGCAGGAATTCACATGGTGATTTGACTGGTTTGGATGAGCGACAGGGGGCCGATGGTTCCTTTTCAGTCTTGAGTGGGGTCCCACATAGAGTTATTGCTCCTCTGCCTTCTAGACCGATCACTCGAAGTATGTCAGGTACTCATGGTTCCCTCTCTCAGTCTTTGTGATGTCAGCCCTCATATGGAATGTTAGGGGGGTGCGTGCTTCTAAGACTCGCAAGAGACTTAGGAAGCTTGTTCAGTTACATCGTATTTCTTTCCTCGCTCTTCTGGAGCCTTTTCTGTTTGAGGATAGCTTTGACTTTTTTCGACGTTCTGTTGGGTTTGATATCGGTGTTCAGAACCAGTCGAGTAAGATTTGGTGTTTTTGGAATATGGGGACGACTGTGTCTGTGATTGTTGATTATCTCCAGTTTCTTCATCTCATGATCGAGGATCCAAGATTGGCTAGACCTATCTTTTTATCGCCTGTGTATGCTTCATGTTCTATTGTAGGACGCAGGGATTTATTTGAGGGACTTCACCAGGTTTCCCAAACTGTGGATGGCCCTTAGCTTGTGGGTGGTGACTTCAATGTCATTGCTCATGATGGTGAGCGGACGGGGGTCAGTACTCGTGATAGGAGGAAGACTGATTTTTATGATATGATGATGAAGTATGGATTGACTGATGCTGGATTTTCTGGTAGTCCTTATACTTGGCATAATAGGAGGGTGTGGAAGAGACTTGACAGGGTTTTGATGAGTCATGAAGCTGCATCCTTGTCGAAAGTTTATAGTGAGGCATCTCAATCGGTCTACGTTTGATCATTCACCTTTGTTATTGAGTTGGGTTGAGGCTGAGGATGGGGGTGGGCCTAGGCCTTTTCGGTTCCTCAATGTTTGGTCCCGTTATCATGACTTCTTATCCTTTGTATCTCAAAAGTGGTCATACCCGACTCAGTTTACAAGGATGGCTGCTCTTTGGGAGAAGTGCTTTAGGATGAAGCAGAGACTTCGTTGGTGGAGTAGACATGTGTTTGGGGATATATTTCAGAGAATTAGAGATGCTGAGAGCAAGGTGGATGAGGCTGAGATGGAATATGATTTGGATCCATCACCTACACATAGAGAGCACTTACATCAGGTTCAGGCCCTACTGAACCGTGCTTTGTCTATTGAGGAAGGCTTCTGGAAAAAGAAGGCTGGGACTCGTTGGATGTACGAGGAAGAGCACAACACGAGGTATTTTCATTCAGTGGTGCAGGGGTGCCGCATGCGGGCCCGTATACATTCTATTATATCTCAGACGGGAGAGACTTTGTCTGCACACGAGGAGATTCAGGGTTCAGCTGTTTCTTTTTTCTAGGACCTCCTTTCTGCTCCCGCCCAGGCAACTGACCAAATTTTACCAGATATTATCCCCTTTTTGGTTACTCAAGAGGATAATCAGGAGCTGAACCGACTTCCATCATTGGCTGAGGTTAGAGATGTAGTGTTCAGTATTGATGCAGATAGTGTGGCGGGTCCAGATGGGTTCACCTCTTATTTTTTTCAGCAGTGTTGGGAGATTGTCCAGGATGATGTATTTCGTGCAGTTTTGGACTTCTTTGATGGTGGGCATCTGCCTAGGGGATTCTCTGCTACTTCTATAATCTTGCTTCCCAAGCGAGACAACGCTTGTCGATGGACAGAGTATCGACCGATTAGTCTTTGCACGGTGTTCAACAAGATTATCACCAAGCTCCTGAACTCTCGCTTAAGTTTTGTTTTGCCTCGTATCATCTCTCCACAGCAGAGTGGCTTTATTCAGGGGAGGCTGATTGGTGATAACGTCTTGTTGGCACAGGAGATGCTCCATACATTGGATACCCAGGCCCGTGGGGGCAATGTCATCCTTATGCTAGATATGGCTAAGGCATATGATAGGTTAGACTGGGACTTCTTGATGACTGTGATGGAGAGATTTGGATTCGATTGGAAGTGGAGGGATAGGATCAGGCGTTGTATTTCTGAGTGCCATTTTTCTGTCTTGGTGAATGGCAGGCCTTGTGGTTTCTTTCCTTCCTCTCGTGGGCTTAGACAGGGAGATCTCATATCTCTTTCGTTGTTTATCATTGCAGCAGATTACTTCTCTCGGGGTCTCACTCAAGCTTTTCAACAGTATCCATCGATGGCATATATTCATAGAGGTGACACTCTTGTCTCACATCTTTGTTTTGCTGATGATATGATCATATTTGCCAATGGCCAAAGACAGTCAGTAAATAGAGTACTTCATTGTTTGGAGCACTATGAGAGGGTCTCTGGCCAGTTGGTGAATAGAGACAAGAGTGGTCATATTGTGCCTAAGAGGGCACCTCCTTCTAGGATTCAGATACTTGAGCACATTACTGGCTTTCGACGTCAGCAGCAGCCTATCACATACTTGGGCATACCCTTGTTTAAGGGGGCTCGAAAGACCTTCTTATATGATGATCTATTTCAAAAGGTCAAGAGCAAGATCTCTGGATGGGCCTTTAGGCTGCTATCTCCTGGTGGCAGGATTACTTTACTGAGGTCTGTCCTTTCTTCCTTGCCTCTCTATCTTCTTCAGATTATGCAGCCTCCCAAGACAGTGCTGAAGAAGTTAGAGAGTACATTTGCTAGATTCTTGTGGGATTCTAAGGATCAGGCTTACCGTATGCATTGGAAGAGATGGAAGGATATTTGCCTTCCTACTAATGAGGGTGGTTTGGGCTTCAGAAGATTAGAGGACGTGGTCCATGCTTTCTCTTTGAAGCTCTGGTGGTTATTCAGATCTCAGTAGTCGCTCTGGGCTCAGTTTTAACTGGGCAAGTATTGCAGGGGCACCCACCCCCTTCTGGCACCCATACCACATTCTGCTTCTGCAGTTTGGAGGAGGCTAAAGGGGGTGGGACTCACAGCGGAGCCCCACATCGCATGGCAGTTGGGTCAGGGGCGTATATTCTTTTGGCACGACTGTTGGATGGGTGACATGACTTTAGCTCAAATGTTTCCTCATAGGGAGCATACTTCCGTCCAGGTAGTTGAGTTCTTTGATGATACTGGATGGGATATCGATAGACTCTTGTTGGTCCTTCCACATGATATAGCAATCCAGGTTGGAAGTCTACCTCTTTGTCCCAATGTTCTTGATAGACCTATGTGGAAAGACACCCCAGATGGTAGGTTTTCTACCAAGTCGGCGTGGCAACTTGTTCACACTGGGAGTACTCTTCAGGCCTTTTGTCGCATGATTTGGAGCCCCATCATCCCGCAGACTATCTCTTTCTTTTGTTGACGATTGTGGCAGGGTTTAGTACCAGTGGATGTGATTATTTAGAGGAGGATCCGGGCCCACATGGCATCAAGGTGTCAGTGCTGTTCAGAGATTGAGACCATCCAGCATTTCCTTATTGATAGCCCTGTGGCTCACCAGGTATGGCAGCACTTCTCAGCTATTTTTGGCATTCCCCTCAGGGTTGGAGAGATGTTACAGCATAGATTTTAGACTTGGAGATTCTCAGGCCAGTTTGTCATGAGTGGCCATATTCGCACTATCATCCCTTTGCTGGTCTTTTGGTACATTTGGACAGCTAGGAATGATGCGAAGCATCGTAGGATTGGCATGGAGCCCAGTCGTATCATCTGGCGGGTCTATCACACTATTTCTTTACTGCAGACGGGAAGACTCTTTCGATTTGTACATTGGCGTGGGGACCTTGATCTTGCCCCACATTTTGGTATTACTCTTACTTCTCCTACCCCAAGCCCCCCTACTTTGGTTTATTGGCGTGCTTCGTTGGCTGGATCTCCCAAGATCAATACTGATGGATGTGTCAGGGATGGATTTGCGAGTGGCGGGGGTGTTATCAGAGATCACACTGGGCGTTGTATCAGGGCCTTCTCTACTGGCTACGGAGACATACTTATTTTGGAGGCAGAGTTGAGAGCCATTTTACAGGGCATTGAGCTTGCCCGACGGATGGGTCTTGTGGACTTATGGATTGAGACTGACTCTACACTTGCTGTTCATTGCATTTTACGTGGTGGGGGGCCGTGGGTGATTCAGTCAATACTCAGACGCATATCATTCGATCGAGACACAGTTTTCCATATTTTTCGAGAGGGAAACTAGGTCGCTGACTCTTTAGCTTCTGAGGGCTGGGACCAACGACATTATCAGGAGTATGGATCTTCAGACTTGCCTCGTCGTTCGCGTGGACTACTTCAGACTGACAGATATGGCCTTCCATCAGTTAGAGGTCTTTAGTTTTTTGTTAGTTTGTTTTTCATTTGCTTTTGCTTTTGCTTTTCAGAATTATGTACCGGAGGTAGTATATCTTTATTTGCTGTAGTTTGAGGAATTTTTTTCATTCGTTGTATGCTTGGAGGTCAGGTTCATATCCCCCTCCTGAGTACTATCCTTTTTATATAAATACAGTGGTAGGGGCATCCAAACCCCCACCAGCCTGTCCTGGTAGAGGCCTAAAAACCATATTGGGACTGTGCTGGTGCTTCGAATAAAAAAAAAAAAGGTAGTCTTTTTTTGTATTTTTTTAGTTTTACTAAAAGTTTTGATAAAAATTGAGTCAATGTCAATAATTAATTTTAACCACATATTTCATGAGGTCCATAACTTTTATCAACTTTTTAACCACACATTTTCATCAACGTTTATCAAAATCTACTAAAAAATTGATTTTTAGCAAAGCCAAACATGCACTTTGTTATGGATTTCAGATCAAGAAGCCTCAAGAGTACTGGAAGAATCCTCCTGTCCCAATAAGTATTTTGTCAAATTCTTTGGAACATAAGAAATGTAAATATTTTGGACGTACTTTGATTATAATATTGACACTCTATGCAAGATTTACTACAAGAAATTTCTTGCTATAATCGGCTATATAATACAAAGGGCCCTCGTTTTCTTTGTTGTCCATTTAAATATGCTAAGAACACTTCTATAATGTGTGCGTATCTTTTACCTCAAGTTTGGTATTATATATACACTTATATATATAAATATAGGTTTCTCTTGTAAGAATTTTGTGATGGCACTAAAGTTAGGCTCTAGTTAGAAATTAATTTGCTTAATTTGTGTTATTTAAATAATGACACGATTTTTTAATAGTCTGTTAGATTAATATTCAACAGAGAAGTATATATTGTGCTGTGTGATTCTAAATATATAAGCTCAATACGTCACTAGAAGAAATGTTGGCTTCAACGGAGACAAATAGCGGCGACACAATTGTCATCGCTATTGTACCCTTGCCTATAGCTGCAACAAAACAACTAATGCTGTATACTCTTCCTGCAATGATGACAAATAAAAGTCGTTGATAGATACTGTACCAATGACAATAGTCGCCGCTACTTTGTAGGCCAGAGTCTCGGGAATTCGCTGCCACAACAACTTGTTGTAACGCCCTAGATTTTCTCAACTCATAGGGTTACTAAAATAATCTCTAAATAATATTTGAAGACTCCAAATAATATTTTTCGTGCCCATGAAGGTTTTAAAAATATAACTATTGCCGAAAATAACAAGGGCGCAAGAAAAAAAGAATTTTACTTCTAATTTTCAAGGTTTTTGCCTATACCATGATAGGTGATGCCACTATTTATTTGACCATCTAAACGAACTCCAAAAATTTCAAATTTTTTACTATAGATACTTGGGACTATAGAATAAAATATGTTAAAATTTAAAACCTTGGCTACATCATTTGGTAGGTGAAAATATTGGCCGAAGTTGCTTGAAAAACTATTATGGGTGCACTAAGGCAGCCAGCAAAACGTTCATAATAAATTCATAATATGAAATTTTTTAGTAATTCCAAATGATACCATTAGATCACATATAAGTATTTCCATATCCACTAGTTTCACTCAAAATCTCCAAACGTACAAAAAGTTATGATTTTTCAAAGTAGGGGCAGGAAGATGAAAATTCAGAATATGAAACGAAGCAAATTTATATCTTAAAACTTTACACGACAATTAACCCAACATATTGTTTTCCATATATATTGCATAATTAAATATTGAAAATCCAACACTAAAAATATAGTATTTACATCATGATTGACCCGATCATCTCGACGCCAAACTCAATGTAAATAAAAGAAGTCCACTTCGTATTCACTAGCCTATGCCATCGCATCAACGCCAACCATTTCAATCTGAACTTAAATGTGATTTCCTTCAATCACCATCATGCACATGTGATTGTCTTCAATTACAATCATAAAGTTCTTTCATAAATAAATTTATATGGCATTTATATCACATAATAATTTTCCCTAAATCTTATATAAATAATGGTAAGAGTAGTAAATAAAACTACCTTGAAAATGACGCTTTTGTTAAGTTGAAAAGTGGGTAAAAATGCCTGTCAATTACTCACTGCTATAGCTGGATTCCTGAAAGAAAAGAGGGGAAAACAGATGACGAAAAATGGAAAATTTGTTGATGGAACTTTGGGGCTGACAATGAAGAGGAATGAAATGAAATAACTGCATCAAAACCAAGGGTAAAAGCCTACTGCTGGGGCCGAATTTGTTGAGGGAAAAATGGAGAAATGTTGGAATTTTGTTGCTGAAAAATGAAGGAGAGATTGAGAAAGGAAGAGAGTGTATATTTGCTCAAAAATTGAAAGAAAAACACATGGTTAAATGGTCTATAGTAGGGGCCGAATTTTGGGATCTTTTGAGGGGGGATGGTAGTTGGTTTGGTGGCTGAAGTGGGAGGGTAAGTGGTAAGAAAATGGGGCTGATGATGGTGACTGGGGACGGTTTCTTAAGGAAAATGGGAGGACAATTTTGCTGGTGTGAAGGGAAGTTATTGATCATGGAGGGGGTGGTTTTTGCTGGCTGGTGGAGGGGCTTGGTTGGCTGATAATGGAGAGGTGGGGGAC